>VZUI01040818.1:0-19470 GCA_013401135.1 Cettia cetti
GAGAGAGAGAGAGAGAGAGAGAGAGAGAGCAAGCTGGGAGAGCTTTATTTGCATTTTAAAAATTGTTAGAAAATAACGGGCCCCTTGTTTATTGAGATCTTGCAACTGTTCCACGATTTTCGAACTCTAATAGTGGATAATAGTTTCATTATGGGCCTTTGTAATTTTGACTGTGGAAGAGAGCAGTGTTAAAACGGGACCTCTGTAAAATTTCGGATTAAACTGTTGAGAAGACATGAAAAGAAAAAGAAGGAAGGAGAGAGAGGGAGAGAGAGAGAGACAGCCCACATAGCGATGCAAAACTAATTAGAACCACACTTTCGCATGCACAATATTTACACGCGATTTTAATCGTTACTCAGTCGTCCCTACCATTTGCTGAGTTCTATTTTCAATACAAGATATTTCGAGTAAATTGAGCCTCTCACGGAGATTTTTGTGCCCCCTGCATCTTAGTGACCGCGCTCCTTCGCCAGCCACGGGGATAAACAGCGTGAATGTCCGCCAGGGAGAAACCAGGGAGTCGCAGGCATGTTTGCCAAGAGCTCAGCCACTACTTTAATTCCTAACACTGGACTTGGATCTGGCCGCCTCTTACTTTCCCCCGCGCACCCTCCCCTCCTTCTGCGGAGGATTGTAACCCTCCGCTCGGCTTCCGATGCCGCTAGCGTGTGTCCTGCAGTCACAGGAGGTGCCAGCAAATAAATAACTATATTTGAACATAAATTTGATTCACCAGAATGCAGGACGGCCGACTGCGAACGCCACTTTGATAGCCGCCAGGAGAAGCAGGGTGCCTTTCGGCAGAGGGGAGACGGGGCATTTTCTCCCCTTTCCCCCCGCTGCTTGCTGCATAGTTGAAGAATTAATTGTGGCGATAAATACCGCCGCCCGGCTCTGCCCGCACTCCTTCCCTCTTGGCCAGGACGGCGGCTCCCCTCCGGCCGCCGCGGCACCGCCGCCCAGCCCCGGCTCCTCTCCTCGGCCTGGCGAGGGTGTCCCCGGTCCAAGGGCAGGGGCAGCGGGGAGGACGAGGAGGGTGTTTCGGTCACTGCCGCGCCATGCCCGGCGGGGTGGGGTGGTGAAGTGCAGTTTGGTGCGGGCCAGGCTAAATACCGAGCCAGCCTCTGCTCCCGTCCTTCTCCGGCCGGGCGGGGAGGGCCGGCTCTGCTCCGGGGTTTCGGAGAGGGGATGCGTTGAATTTGACTTTCCGCTGCCAGCTCTGAGCCGAACGGAACGGTATTATTTACAGTGGGTTCCCAAACTAAACACAATAGTATAATTTAACCTTTCCAAGCACTCGTAAATTTTTACTGCTGTGAAACACAGCGATGCAAATGAGCGCGCTCATAGTTACTGACTTAATAACAACCCCGTGGCTCCCGAAACAATAACTCCTTATGAAATATAATAAATGTATATTTAAATACAGTATACCGCAACTACTATTTTGCTCTTTTTATTGCTTCAGTTATTGTATCATTTTATGTGAAGGTCTCCGATCACAAGGGTGGCAGGATTTTTTTTCGCGGAGAACACGACCCACTGATGGGATGATTAATTTTGATATAAAATAGTCCGCTTAAACGAAAAAAAAAAAAAAAGAGAGAGCGAGAGAGAGAAAGAGAGAGAGGGGAGAGAGAGAGGAAGAGAGAGAAAGAGGGGAGGGGGGCCGTAATATGGAATCTGATCTTTTAATCTCAGTTGGCCGCAATTAAAACAAACCCCGCCGTATAACTCAAATATCCCTTTGCATAAAAACATATGGCCTCGCTATAAAAATTATGGCTGGAAAACACTGACCCATTAATAGCCCGCGGACTGATTTATACTTTATTGTTCTGCTTCCCCGCCACGTGACAGGCGCAGCCAATGGGCGCCTGCGCTGCCCTCAACTTATTACTGACTCTACTTCTCCGCCAGCACCAAGTTGTTACGTGAAACCCGCAGCCCCGAACCGCGGCGGGTCCGCCGCCGCCCGCCCGCCCGCCATGTCGGCTCCCGGGACCCTCAGCAATTACTACGTGGACTCCTTCCTGGTGCCGGAGGGGGACGAGCTGGCGGCGCCCCGCTACGCCCCCGCCCCGCTGGGGCCGCCGCCGCGGCCGGCGGCGCTGGCCGAGCACCCCGAGCTGGCCCCCTGCAGCTTCCAGCCCAAGGCGCCCGTCTTCGGCCCCCCCTGGAGCCCCGCGCACCCCGCCGGCGCCAGCGGCGTCCCCGCCGTCTACCACCCCTACGCGCACCACCAGGCGCCCGTGGCACCGCCCGACGGCAGGTACATGCGTTCGTGGCTTGAGCCTGTGCCGGGCTCCTTGTCTTTCCCCGGGTTACCTACCAGCAGGCATTACGGCATTAAACCTGAACCGCTGGCGGCCAGGAGGGCTGACTGTACCACGTTTGACACTCACACTTTGTCTCTCTCTGATTATGCTTGTGGTTCTCCTCCAGTTGATAGGGATAAGCAAAGCCACGAAGGCGCATTCTCTGAAAGCAATGGAGAAAGTGAGGCAAACGGAGAGAAACCGCAGATCGATCCAAGTAAGTGGGACGGCGAGGGTAATGGACTTCAGGGCTCTGCGCCGGCCGCGGGGAGGTGTCGAGGCGCTGGGGCAAATTACGCGGCCGAGCACCGGCCGCTGCCGCCGCCGCTGCGCCAGCCCGCCGGGGTCTGCCATCTGCAGAAGCCAGCGCTGCCTTTCTCAGGCTCGAACGGGATCTAGGACGGCTCTGGCTTTCCAGGGTGAAAGGAAAACAAAAACTCACCCTACGACTGCAACTTAAACAAACATTAAAAGAAAAAAAAAAAAAAAAAGAAAGAGAGAGAGAGAGAGAAACGCAATAGCCGCCCATCCCCGCTCCTGCCACCCCAGCAAACTCAGCAGGACGTGCTCACATCCTCCTGCGTCGCCGCGCTCCCAGGCGTGGGCAGACGCCGGGGAGAGGGGTGCCTAGAAAGCACTGGATGTGAATCTGATCTTTTCTGAGACGGCTCACAGGCCAGGGCGGCTATTGCTGGGCTGAGAACAGAAACCTCGCCGTTGACTTGGTTTCTCCCCTCCCCCTTTCGTCTTCTCGGTGGAAAACCCCAGGCTGGATGCTCCCAGGACTACGCGACTGGTGGCAGAGCGCCTCGGGATTACTATCGCGATTAACGCCGTGCGAATAAGGGTCCTAAGAGGGCGAGGGTTTAATTATGCCAGCTGTAGATTAACTCGCCAGCTCCCTGGGTCTTGCCAGGGATGACACGGGAGAAGGTAGAGATTAAAAAAACAAGCAATTTCGATGACATGTTGATCTGGCTGGTCACTCCCCGGGCTGGCACTTTGAGCTGTGGGGAGGCCAGGAAGGAGGGAGGGAGTTAGACAGAGAGGAAGAGAGAGGAGGAGAAAGTATTTTAAAATTGTAGTCTCTGAACAATAAAAAAGACGAGGGGAGGCGGAGGCAGCGGGGCTTTGCCTCGTGTGGTTGCGTGTGACCTCCCCATGTGTCTGTATTTTGGAGTCCATTGTGCCTCACGAGCCTCCGTGCCTGGGGAAACGAGAGCCACGTCCTAAACACGAGTACCGGGACACCTGATGGGCTGTTTCTGCGTGGATTTCCCTCCCAGCCCCCTCCCTCCACCTCCTACCCTCCCCCTCAGCCTGAACTTCTGTTGTTTTCGTTGTAGATAATCCAGCTGCAAACTGGCTCCACGCAAGGTCCACCAGGAAAAAGAGATGCCCTTACACCAAGCATCAGACACTGGAACTGGAGAAGGAGTTTCTGTTCAATATGTATCTCACTAGGGACCGTAGATACGAGGTGGCCAGACTCCTCAATTTAACAGAGAGACAAGTGAAAATCTGGTTTCAGAACAGGAGGATGAAAATGAAGAAAATCAACAAAGATCGAGCGAAGGACGAATGATGGCGACACGTGGGTTAAAATGAAAATGCGTAAAGTAAAAGAAAAAAAAAAAGAAAAAAGTTAAAACAAACAAACAAAAAAAAAAAAATTCAACCCCTCCAGCCCTGCCATGCAATGCGTCTGGGTCCAGGCCTCATTTTTCCCTTGGCAAATTCTGATTATGATTGTACAATGGTAGTCACAGAGGCCAGATTGCCAGGAGAGGTACAGTAAGACTTTTAATTTTCTAATAGGAAAGAAAAAGGGGGCATTAGCACGAAAAGGCTGTTTAACTGGCTTATATAAATCTACCTGTTTCTTCACTTAACGAAAGAAAAAAAAAAAAAAGAAAAAACTACCTTTTCATAATGCACAACTATTTACGGACTGTATAGTTTAGTCTACGTAGTTAATTTTATTCGCTCTTTGCGTGGCAGAGAGATCTCTGCTCTAATACTTGAACACTGTGTTTTATTGTGGTAATTATGTTTGTGACTCAATTTATGTGCTTGGGTGCTGTACCGGATGTAATGGTGTAAGCTAGAATTCAATTTGAACTCAGGTTGTTTATTATAAAAATTGCATAGAGTATAGCTCTGTAGTGTATTAAGTCTTTTCTGTATAATTAGACAGTTAACCTTTGATTGTAAAATATATATATTATATATATCCCAATGCAAAATAATAAAAAAAAAGGTAGAAAAAACGTTCGTTCGGGATGTCTGGGAATTACGGTTCTCAAAATATGAAGCAAGTAATTTTAGTATGCACAGTTGATCTATATATAGTACTGTCTTCGTCGGTTGTATATATAATCTATATATTAAAAGGAAAGTAAATAAGCAGACTAGCTTAAATATTGTTTTTGCACCAGTGAGCAGTTTAGCAGATTTCGGAGCTATACGTATATGTGAAAAGGGTAACTACCTATGGTTTATGTTTGAATTTTAATCGAATGATTTGATGGTTATTGTAATGAAGGTTAATTTTATTGATAATAAATTATACATTATAAAAAACTACATTTGGTTATTGTAAATTTGTATCAATTAAAAAAAATCTGGGAAGTTATGTTGATGCAGAACGTACACTGTCTATTTTGAAACAGTTACCTCATGGCCTACTGACCAAATCGTTGTGTTGAAATGATATTTAACTTTTTGCCAAATAAAATATATTGATTCTTTTATATTTTGTGATGTTTTAACATTATTGAGGAGAGCTTCTTTCACGGCACACCGAATCTCGCCAGCAGATGTGGCAGGGCTAGGGAAGCTGCAGAGGTGAGGCGAGAAGTGATCTTATTTTCGAGCCAAGGCAAACTCACGGTTTTATATACGCAGCCCCCAGGTGATGGAAATTTGGTCTTCTATTCATCCTAAATGGACAGACTCAGCTCCTAAATGCCATAGCTTCTCTGAGGGTAGCGATTTCTTCCCCCTTTCCGGGGGAAGCTGGTGCTTAGCAGTGCGCGGAGCGAGCCCCTCGGATGGCAGCGGGGCACGGTGCCGAGCTAACGCCGTTTTAATGAAACTCGCCCGCGGGGCCGGGGAGCTAGGACCAAACTAAAATGTCCGACGTTCTTTAGCGCGGACAACAATGTAAATCAGCTCAGACAGCGACATTTAAACTGAGATTGTTCATTAGCCTCCACCAGAAAATGTCCAGGACTAAGTGTGCTTCCACAACCCCTATGAGAAGGCTCGCCTTACCAGGGCGTTAATTTCAAATTCCCGGCTAGAGACAATTGCCCATGCAAAATATGTTATTTCAAACGCCGTCCACTTTTTTCCTTCCCTTGCCTTCACTTTTGTAATTTTTTTTCCCTTTTAAATTTTCCGTGGCAAATAAATACAACCCGTTGCGGTTTACTAGCTAGCACCTCAGATTATATATGTATTTCTAGATAGATATAGGAACAGATAAAATTGTACTGACAATTATGGTAGAATTGATGGTGTCAATTTTAGCCGCCGATATAGCTGAAGGAAAGCGGTGGGCTGGCAACAGTCTACAGCAGACAACACGAAATTGTATTTATTTTTAAAAAGAGAAGGATGGTTTCTTTGCAATGGGAGATTTCCATACATCCCCTCCCCATTGCATCTACCCCTCCCCCGCCGCCCCAAGCCAAACCAAGCTCAGAAACAAAAGAAAATAGCAAAGTCTATGAGCTTGCTGAAATTTACCCTTGTTTTGGGCGGACATCTTACTGCTCACAGTGGACATCCTCCATAACATGAATCGCAGCACAGCTCTGCACCACACCGACCCTTGTTTGCAAATATGGCGAATAACAATAAAATTCTTCTTGTTTTATGAAGGTACTTTTACACATATATATATATATATATGTATATGTATTGAAAGCAAAATAGGACGGAACACGCTTATGGTCTTGGCAGAAGTTGTTGTTAGAAAAATTCAGAGCCATACTACAGTGCAATAAAAGAAAATGACTGCTGTAACCGTTTATGGGGTGTAAAACGCTGCAGGGCTGAAGACAAAACTTAGGGAGCCGGCAAGAAGTTTACAGATGTGCAGAACTGCGGGAGGGGAAAAAATGCTTTCGACTTCACCTTAAAAAAAAAAAAAAAAAAAAAAAAAAAAAAAAAAAAAAAAAAAAAAGGAAGCAAATCCGGGGTAAGATTTGATGAGTTCTAATTAGCAAAAAGGAGCCCGTTGTGGCGTGCACACACACAAAAAAGCCCCTAATTGATCCCCGAGCCAGTATTTGGGGATGCTGGGACGCCCTCTGTTGTTGCAGACAGAGGCAACTTCAAAGAATCAGCATTAAGAGTGTGTAATAAATGACGGGTCTGCAAACTGTCTGGAATTCGGCTCTTAATGAGTTTACAACTGTCCAGCCACAATTAAGATTTTCTACAAAAGCCTTTTCATTTGTTTTGTCTGGCTGTTTTAGATAAAGCGGGAGAGCGGAAATAACAACCTTTTATTGGCCTTCCCGTGCTTAAATCCAGGCTGGGAGGTGGACATTTATCTTGCCGTGGGCTGGCGGGCAGAGGCGCGGGCTCCGGCGGGCCGGGCCGGGCGGCGGCGCGGCAGTGGCGGCGCAAGGGCGGCAGGTGGCGCTGTGAGCCCGCGAAACAGCGCCCGGCCGCCCTCCGCCATCAAGCGCTCGGCCACCTCCCCGACAGCTCCTAAAATGTCGACTTTATGGGAGCATAACTCTGCTTGGAAGGGCTGCCTTGGTTTTAACGAAGGCCGATGGGTTTCGGGGTGCTTTTTTCCCCTTTATCCCCGAGGTTTTTCCCACTTTATCCCCGCGACCGTGGGCCGTCGGTGCGGCGTTTACCGCCTGGCCACGCTCAGTGCGCTCGTGGCGAAAGTAAAGCTTGATCTGCACCAAGGACACGCTGTGTATTTTTTTATTTTCAAAATACAGAGACATTTTCTAGTATGTGATAGAGACGGATGGATGCCTTGCGCCGAAATGCCAGCTCCTCTTTTTCCACTTTGCCCCAAACCTTTGCTCTCTTCTGCTTAAGCTCTGAGCCTGCAAACAGGGTATCCTGATTTCCCGAAGGGCTGGTGTGAAATGAAATATTGGGAGAAAGGGGGAATTGAAGGGTTCGGGCCGGATGCAAGAGGGTCTCCCCGGCTCAGCCTGGGAGGAGAGCGCCCGAAGAGTTTCACCCTTGGAGCTCTGGGGCCAACCAATGGATTTTCCAATGCCCTTGTCCGCTCCGCGTGGCTGAGACAGCCGTGCGGGTAGCAGGCAGTGCTGCAAAAATCTTGTTTGAAAATTATTTACCGGCGGGTGAAATTCTTCAACAGCTGTCTTTGATACAAATAAAAAGCCCTGCTTGTGTCCGAAGCAATTTCAGCTCTGTGGGATGCGTTGTGATTATATTACACAGATGTGAGAAGGCTGATGCTCTGCAAACTTGACGTGTCTCTCAAAGTCATTCCTAACTTGTTCTCGCCGTCTATTTTGTTTCCTTGAATCGTTTCCCTATTTTTTTTCCGCTTTGCTTTTGTTGGCTCCCGCGTCTTGAGAATGAGGCTTAGTGTGGAGTTGTGGAATATTTTCAGATGGCAATTGCCAAAAGAGACGGGGGAAAAAAGTAATTGGAAGGAAAATAAATGCAGGAGGAAAGGAAGCATAAAATATGGACTGAAGTATAAACGTTGTATTTCGTAAGTTTAAGCCAGACAACTAAACAAATCGCTGCATAGTACTCTGTAACAGAACTACTTTCTCTGCATCTTATTTATATTTCCTTAAATCAAGGACATTCTCTTTATATCGAAATTCAGCACTGGGAAGGCACTGAACTAGTTTGGTTTTTTTTCCCCCGCACTGATTCAAAGATTAAATTCTTTCTAGGGAAAAAGACTAACAGCCACACCCTGCTTTCTAACAAGAGCCTTCCTATCAAATGTTTGTCTACAATGGCATTGCTAAACTTGTTATGATTAATTTTTTTTCCTTGGGCAGTAAAATTATATTGAAATTAAAAAGTGTTTATGCATCGTCATACTAAGTAATAACTTGGCACAGCATGTTCCATTATAATCGTAGATAAATTATGGCGAGAACAGATTCCAAACCAACAAAAATCTTCTCTACTATGAACCACATCAAGATACTGCTTTGTACACAAGCCATAATCATGTAGTGCTCCCAGGTCGCTTATAACTTACGAGCACCGTTTTATCATTACATTTTACTTCCCGGAAAAGCTCAGTGCCAAACAGGGATAGTCCGGAGCTTACAAGGAAAAAAAAAATTACAATTAATCCGTCCTAGAGGATTATTTTTAAAACGTGTGAGAATATTGCCGTGACCAAAAAAATGAAATCTGCGCCTGTTCACCCTTTCCCGATTGGAAAAAAAAAAAAAATCAAATGAAAAGCGCTTTTACAGGCGCGGGGATCAAGCCTGATCCTGTAAGCGACAAAACCAGAGATTTTAGAGGGTGTTTTTCAGAAGCAGCTTTATGCCTAGCTCGCAGAGGGTGGGGGGAGTCAACAAGGTGGCGGGGACTCATGTCTAGGGGTCCTTCTAGCATTTATTCAGTGAAGGCTTTTTGATAAATCTAAAGGGCTGGCAGGGAAAAATAAGCTGAAGGCAAAATACATTTGAAAAAAACGTGACGGTGATAAACACACGTAAGCAAGGAAAAATACATACACGTGCAAATTGTAGAGAATCAGAGAGCTCGAAATACAACCACCCAGACAATCTATTCGGTCCTACGCTATCCATATTTAGGTCTAGGCATTGGTTATATTTGCTGTTTCTTTTTTCTTGTATCTTGGTGTGTTGTCACCAGAGGAGCAATTTATTGGTCTAATGCCATCTACTTCAGCCTCTTTGATCTTCTTGGTCGTCGTCTTGTTTGCATCGCATTCGTTTAAGTTCTTGGGCCTCTATTCCCTTCCAGCAGCCTCTTCTGCCGGCATGTTCCCGCACCGTGATTGCGAACTCAGGGATACTCTCTAATATTGGTGAATTGGAAAAGATAACCGAAGGGGCTCTTTCGGCGGCTTCTCCCTTATGCCTGCGAATAATAACTGCGTTTTCACATACTTAACACTTGGCAAACATTTACATACATCCACCACATCTGCATGCTCTGAAGCACCAGTGTCTCAGGGATCTGGCTTTCAAGAATTGACTTGCTTCTGTCAGTAACCTGTGTTCATGGGGCTGCAATAACCACGCATAAAGGGTGCCAAAGGGTGCGCGGGTGTGTGTGCGGGTGCGTGTTGGAGGCGTTCAGGGGGGAGAGGGTGCTCCACGTTTACAAAACATAAAGTTTAGGGTCCGTGCGAAATATCGCCAAGAACAATTTTAACTGGTGAGAAAGTCTTTGTACACGGGGCACCAAACTATAATTGAAAGGAGAATTTCCGGGGCAATTCCATTGTGCTTCTTCCAGTTTATGATGTGCAATACAGGCAGGCAGTAAAAGCTGTCTTTACCAGGACTCCCTGTCTGAGGGAAGGAAACTCATTTTACGATCCGTTTAAAGGAAGGGCACGGAGCACTATCTTCAATGGAGAGCCATTCGCATTGTTGGGGATCCCAGTGTTTAGAAAAGCAGAAACTCTCCCCGTCATTCGAGCGTACCGCTGCAGCCTCACGCTCTGGACTGCAAGGTATGTAGGGCGGAAAGGTAACTCGGGGAGTAAACAGGCGGCGGCGATTTGAAGCCATTTGCAGGCGATTTCATCAACTCAGGAGTTTCGGTTTATTATGGTCTTTTGCTTTTTTTTCTTCTTGAGACATTCAGAAAGTTGAGGGTTGTTTGTTTTTGTTTTTGTTTTTGTTTTTTTTTCCTTTGGCTATTATTTGTGGTGAGTGGCAAGGGGTTTTGGTGTGTCCTGCTGTTGGGTGGGAGTTTTTTGCCTTGTTGGACGTCGTTGTTTGTTTGGGAAGGTTGGTTTTTCGATTTTTGTTTGTTTGTTTCCTCCTTTCCAGGGGAGGATGATGATATTCCCCCCCCCCCCTCCCGCCGGCGCTGATTGCTGGGAAGCGCCTTGATTTCCAAGGCTCAGCAGCCCCCCGGGACCGGAGGGGGGTGCCCTCGCAAACCCTGTTGCAGGATTACCGCCTGTTTCTTGCCATTACGAGAAAACAACGCGGGGGGTGAAAGAGCCACCTCCTTTAAACCTGACACGCATACATTAATATATGCGATGTGTATATGTACAAATATATATATATATAAATTTTTTTTAAGCTTTAAAATCTGATTTTTCCCAACGCCCCCCGGCCCATCAGCTACCACACGGGGTGCGGTGTCCCCGGGGGCCGAGCGGGCGGCGCTGGCAGCGGCTGGAGGGCGCTGCCGGGCGCGGCGGAGGCGGCGGCGGCGGCCCCGGCCCCAGCCCGTCCATGGCCGGGCACCGTCGGGCCCCGGCCGGCACCACCTGTGAGGCGGGCGGGGATTGGCGGGCGGCGTCACATGACTGGTCACGTGCTCCGGGCAGCTCAGTCCAAAAGAAAATGGGGTTTGGTGTAAATCTGGGGGTGTAATGTTATCATATATCACGCTACCTCGTAAAACCGACACTGAAGCCTGCCGGACAACAAATCACAGGTCAAAATTATGAGCTCTTCGTATTATGTGAATGCGCTTTTTAGCAAATATACGGCGGGGGCTTCTCTTTTCCAAAATGCGGAGCCTACTTCTTGCTCCTTTGCAAGCAACTCCCAGAGAAGCGGCTATGGACCAGGCGCGGGTGCCTTCGCCTCCTCCATGCCCGGCTTGTACAATGTGAACAGTACCATATATCAAAGCCCGTTCTCTTCCGGATACAGCCTGGGCTCTGATGCCTACAACCTGCATTGTTCCTCTTTTGATCAGAACATTCCCGTCCTCTGCAATGAGCTAACCAAACCCAGCTGTGAGAAAGCGGAGGAAAGCAACCTGCACAACCAGGCTGAGCCTAATTTCCGGATATACCCCTGGATGAGGTCTTCAGGTAGGGGCGAGCGGAGAGGGCTCGGAGCCGTGGCAGCCAGGCAAAGCGTGTCGCCAGGATTACTGTCAGCACAGCCTTTATGGTTTTAATTATAGCCGAGGCGCCATTGCGTAGAAAGCCCGTGGCATTGTATGTAAATGAGTATCATAAAACTTTTTATTGCCCAATTAATGGGTTCTAGCCTCGTAAATTTATTTAACTCCATTTGCTATGGAATTTTAGCATTGAGTTGATTTGCGCTGTTTGCTATGAAAAAGCGGAGAGCTGGCTGCGGGCTCCCAGAGCCCCCACGGGTAAGCGTCTCCCCTGCCCTCTTGTCGAAGTTGGGGAAAAAAAAAAAATAATAATCCCGTTCGCTGGGTAAGGCGGAGGGGACAGAGGCGTTTAGGACCGAGGGACGGCATGTCGAGGACTTTGCCAGCCCGCGTTGCCGAGACGTGCCACTCTCGTCCCCCCTGCCCTTTCCACGGAGATAAAGATCTATAGAAATGTACTAAACAGGAAAACGGAGGGGGGAGGGGGGGACTGGGGACGAGAGTGTGTGTGAAAAAGGAGAGCTCTCTTCTGGAGCTAAATGCTATGTATTGTTTACGATCCAGGCGGGATGGGTGGGGGGAGCCCACGACATTAAAATAAAATAAATACAGCCCAGCCTTCCAGCTTTTTATTTCCCCTTGCGAAACGTGAAAGTCTGGAAGGTTTTAGGGAAATACATCGCCTGGGGGAAAAGTTCCTCCTCCCAAAAGCAATTTCCTCCCCCACCTCCTCTCCTGAATGCTTTCTCTTCACTTTTTCTAGGTCTCGAGCAACTTAATTTTTGCCCTGCCTGAGCAGGGCAGGTCGTGTGGCTGAAATGTCTTTGTTAGGGCAAAGTGGGGGGGCGAGTGGAAGTCGAAGAAGGAGGTCGTTCTCTCTGGCTCGGCCACTTTTCAGTTTATTTGTTTGTTTGTTTATTTATTTATTAAAAACATCAATAAGAAAAATAAAATGAGAAAACTTTCCATTTCTTGTTTAACTCCTGGCCGTGTGTGTGTGTGTGTCCCTGTTTTCAGGTCCAGATAGGAAGCGAGGGCGCCAGACCTACACCCGCTACCAGACTCTGGAGCTGGAGAAGGAATTCCACTTTAATCGTTATCTGACTCGGCGGCGAAGGATAGAGATCGCTCATGCCCTCTGCCTGACGGAGAGGCAGATCAAAATCTGGTTCCAAAACCGGAGGATGAAGTGGAAGAAGGAGCACAAGGAGGAGAGCTCCAGCACCCCGGCTCCCAACGAGCCCACGTCAGCAGCAGCCTCTGTCGAGAAAGTGGAAGAAGACGAAGAGGAGGAGGACTAAGGAGTCCCACTCGAGGAAGTGATCTCTTAGAATAGTGTATGCACATGACAGTTGGAAAAGCTCCCTTTATAGGAGAAAGGAAAAAAAAAAAAAGACTTACTGTTTTTATTAAAAAAAAAAAAATCAGTTCCCTTTAATAATCATCTTGAAAGCGAGCATTTGCAAACATGAAAACATTTCTTGGGTTGGTTTTCCAGCCTTCTTTCCACTCTCCCATACTCCCCAAACCTGCCCTATGCCGAATCTTTCAGTAATATCTCCTAAGAGCATCTTACAATCAGTTTGGGGTTTTTTTTTCTTCATTAACTCAAACTTGGGTGGGCTTCTTCAGGGGACATTTCAGTGGGAGAACTGCTGCTTGCACAGATAGTAAACCGTGACCTTCCGAAGTAACTACCTGACTCCATAGTCCCAATCATGTGTGAGGGGAAAAGTGCATTAGGCTCACATTAAGAAAAACTACCTAATTTTGAATAAGTAGCTCTGCACTTCTCTTTTTTTTTTTTTTTTTAATTGTTAGAAAAGTATCATAAGTAACAGCTACACTAACAAAAGGTTAAACAGCAAGTAAAGGGGGAAAAAATCTTCCACAAACCACTACAATCTACAGCAATTATTTGTACTACCTATTTTCCAGACTACCTACCTATATATCTTGCTCTGCCTACCTATCTTCGAAAGTATACTGTATTTTAGTAGTCAAAAGGATGTTACAAGATTACTAATGTGAATCGCAAAATGCTTTTAGACGTGTAAGTGTAGTTATTCAAAAAGCACGCATCAATAGCTTTGGTATAGAATTTGGTACCGAAAAGTCTGAATATATTTAAATTTAAAATAATATATTTATTCCAAAGCAATTATAAATGAAAACCATATGCTGCAATATATCTTTGTTCTCGATTCTTTGCTATTCCGAGAGAGGAAGTAAACACGCCAATATTGTACAAAGCGGTTTAATATCTCCCGTTGGCTTCTACCTTCAGCTGCTTCTGCTAAAGGCCGTTTTCTTATTCTACGTTGATCTTACTTAATATAGCGGAAAGTGTTCTTTGAAAAGTGAGTTTAAATGATCATGTAACCACCTTAAAAAAAAAAAATCAACAAACTGTTTGTCCTGATTATCTGAACGTGTTAATATGTAATACCATGAAATTTTCCTACAATAGCAGATATTGTAATATTTTCTGTCATTTATATTCGTCTTGAACCTCATTTGTAAGATCATGTCATAAATTGGGAAGTATGTAATTAATTTGGAAACTTTGTAGCATGATGTATTGTTAAGAACTCTGTATAAATCCGTCTTGAAGGTTTGGCTAAAGTTTATTCACAAATTGTATGTTACAATGTGTTTCGGTGTGTTCGTTGTGAACATTTGGATATGCCGTGTAAGTATTGGAAGTGGGAAAAAAAATGTCTGTGAACTCTCTTTGGAAGTGATACCGTGTTCTACTATCTCCCACGATAAATGTGTTTTATGTTACACAGAAAATAAATATGCTTGTTGACAATTCATTGTGTTTCTTTATTAAGGAACCAATTCGAGGGAAGCACCAAAAAATATATTACATAGACAAATTAAGAAATTAGACCATCTAAGCATTTTTTTTATATAATCAGAAAGGACCCCCCCACCCAAAAGAAAATCAACAACGACAACACGCACACCAAAACCCAAGGTGATGAATTGATAGGAATCAGTTAATATCTCTATCTAGAGTTCATTATTTTTTTTTTTCCTAGCGTTGTTGATTAATAAAGCGGAAAGCCTTTTTTATGGGTGAGCTTCCTTCCACCGTGTTCCCTTGTCCTCTTGCAGTCATAACCTCGGTCCAGACGATCGGCGATCAAGCCGAAATCGCATGCAGTGAAAGAATATTTTGTAATGAACAGAAAGTGAAATGCGAAACTTCCAAGTGTAAATGATCTGATCGGATACATGTGCGGTTTGTGTGTGCGGCTTTCGGGGGCCAGGGGGCATCACGGTGGCACGAAAATGGGAGAAAATTGCCCCGCTTTAGAAACGTCTTAATTTTGCCAGGTACCACGTAAAGTCGATGAGATCTAAAATTCCCCTTTTTATTATTTTCTAATTAAAAAAAAAAAATCTAACCCGAAAAGTGCTTTTATTCGGCCGGATAAATACAGGTAAGACCTGGAGCATTATTTGCTCTGAAGTTCCATTTTTTCTACCACACTCCGTTCCTGGTCAACGCACTAATTGTAATTTTAATAAAATTAGTACAAAGTCCAGGTCTTTTAAAAAACTCCAGAGCTGCCTCTGTGGTAAGATGGCGCCTCTCTAAGACCTGCCTCTTCTTAGTGATGAGGAAAAGGCCATAAATCCGTTGTTGTTTATGAAAATTTACAACTTTGCAATACAACTTTATGAGTTGTTCGGTTTTTCCATTGGTCGTTGTCGGTCATGTGGATGGTAACCGTGAACATGAACTTTTTTATAATTTCCCTTGCGAGAATAGAGCCGCATTCTTTTGCTGAGCTCTGTCCTGCTTCGGATCTCTCTGGCTTTCAATCCCCATTTCATTTGTTCTTTGTAAGGCAATAGTGAACAAAGTGTGCGGAGGTTCGGCATAAGCAGCCGCCTAGAACACAGATCCGGGATGGCAATTTCCAGTTCCCCCGCTGGAAGGTGTGGCATATTGGATTCAAAGCACTGGCGTGGCAGATTTTCAACTTGCAACCTGGCTAATTTCCTGCTTCTTCTGGCACCAAAAGGAGGGCGATTCGTCTCCTGTGCAGCCAAAGCGACAGCTGTCAAAGTCGCAGGGGCTCCTGTGAGCCAGAACCTAAAAGGTGAGGAATGTATATGACACTACTGTAAGCAGGGAAAAATGGTTTAATACGTTTAAATATTAGACATGTGCAATTAAACCAAATGGAAATGCTACCGGCCAAAAATAGAGATGGCTGCAGATCAGTTGATTTTGACTTAACCAGTGCATGCAAAAACATGCCTAAATAAAATGTGTATTTTCTGTGATTTAGCAAGGAAGCGGTGGATTTTTTTTTTTTCCACGAAGTTGATTTCTTTTTGCATTAGCCAGGAGTATGTTGTGATGTTCAGGTTATTTTCTAATAATTCAGTTTTACAGCATCAGTGGAGGGGATTTTTTTTTCCCAGCATGAGGGGAAAAAAGTGATATTCCCCAAACATTTTTTAAATACTAATTCGCAGCATTAACTCAGTAGCTTAAATCTCATTTGCGGTCGACGAAATTTAGATGCAATTTATTTACTATTTCATTAAAAAACCTAACGCGAACAGCACGATGCCTCCTAGCCTCTCTGCCATGTCCGGGAGGAAGGTTATTTCTGGACGGGGGGAAACAGAGCGAATGTGTCTTAGATTTTCTTTATCAGATCAAGCGCTGCCTGCATAAATCCCTTGCCCCGCCGTGGGTCCGTTGCCGGCGGTTCGCGGCGTGGGCGGTTTGCGCGTCTCGGCTGCGCGGAGCGGGCTTCGCGGCGGCTAAACCCATTCCAGCGCCGGAGACGGAGCTTTCCCCCCCCCCTTTCTCTCCTTGTTGTGACTGTTACGGTGCGGCGCTGGGGCGGGGGAGCGGCGGCCGGCGGGCCGGTGCCCCGCGGTGTGTGCCGGCGGGGGGCAGCTGGGACTCGGGGACGGAGCCCCCGGGACCCCCCGCCGCTGCCGCCCGGCTCCGCTCCCGCCTCCTCACGGCGAAGGAGCGGCTCGGAAGGCTTTAAACGGCGGCCCCGGCTCAGCCGGTGCCGCCGGGCTGATAAAGCACTGCATTTGCATTGCATTGCGGTATCCGCCGGACTGGAGCTGCAGAGAGCGCCGGATTATTTATTGCGGGTGGCGGGTGCTCAGTGCTGCCACGGCGTGGCGGGACGGCGGAGGCGGGCGCGGAGCGAGCGGCCCCCGCAGCCCCTGCAAGAGCAGCGCTGGCAGCCTCCACTGCTCGGGGGAGCCCAAATAAGAGACCAAGAGAAAAAAAAAAAAAAAAAAAAAAAAAAAAAAGCGGCCTACCTTTTTTTCTGTGGGGATATCGGAGCTCGCCGCCGGGCAAAATATTCCGGCAGGACCGGCTTTGCCCACTCCCCTTCCCCTCCGCTTCTACCTCGGTGTGTGTCAACTGCAAGTTGCCACGGTGGGAGCCGGCTGGGGAGGACCCGCCCGCGTCCCCCCGGCCAGGCTCTCTGTACCCCGCCAGTCTAAACAACGGTCCGCCTTGCCCAAACTGTTTGGATTAGGAGCTATTAGTTAAAGGTTGGTTTTGATGACGCTGGCGAGCACGAGAATGATTTGAAAGTGGTTTTATATACGAAGAGAAGGAGGCTTTTAAGCTTAAGAGGGTAACTACTCCCGCACCTGTATCCGAAAGTGGCTCGGGTCGCGGACGCATTTTCGGCGGGAGGAGGAAGGCAAAGTGTTCTGTGGAGGAGGTGCTGGGGGTGCGTGGAATTACGAAAACAAATAAACGGGGTATGAAACACACAGGTATCGCGAAGTGTGACTGTTGCGGTGGCAAAATGCAGGGATTGGCTTTTTTTCTTCTTTCCAGGGTGGGGACGGGAATGGTGAAGGAAAACTGCTGCGAAATGTGTCCAGGCCGAACATTTCCTCGGCAGATCTGGGGGGTAGCAGATTATTGTGATTCGGGGTTTTCTGGGGTAGGGGGAGGAGCGGAAAGGACGCCTGAATGTGACTAAAGCAGAGATTGCGGTGCAGATTGTTTAGCTGTCACTGTAACTACTCGAACACGACCCAGCCAGGCAAACGTGCAGATTTCATTCCTTTTCGTATTACGAGATCAACGAAGAAATATTTTCGCTGCCTGAGGTCGAGCTTTTTCACAACTTGGTTTGGATGCGAACAGTAACTTGAAAAACGGGGGGAAAAAAACAAAAAAAAAGAAATAGAAGGGGGAAAAAATCAGACTGTAACGGATGCTATAAAATGTAAATATAACTAAGCCTGGGCCGATATTTATTTTAAATTTTGTTTTGGTCTTTTTATGATGGATTCAAACAAAAGATCGTCTGCCCACAACTTTTTAAAAGTATGGCCGATGAGGTTTGTTTGTCCCGAGTATTCATTTTTTCATAGTGCGTTTTCGTTCTGACCTAAACTGGTGAAAATATGCTCTTTTAAAAGCCTTTTCGCATTTAGCATGATGTGTATGAGTGCTTGTTTGCTGGTGTTTCCTCCTTTTTAAAATCTATTCTCACTGAGTTTTAAAAAAACCCCTTATTTTTCCGGAGCAATCTGCTTTTCAGGAAATACATGTTTCTGAAATGACCTCTCAAAGCATGCAGCTAGTGAGCTGTAATTCTACCAGGTGTGTTTGTGGATTAGCTGGGCTGAAGAGGTTAAGGAAGTTGAAAAAAAACCCGAAGGCAATCAACATCTGAATGTGAAAGTCCAGCTGAGACTGCAAACAATACAAACTATTGTGGAGCGATGTTTTAACTCACTACTGTTTTATAGGTATCGTAATCTGCCCCCGGAAATGAGACAAATAGTCTCCCAACAACAACAAAACTCTCCTTTGAAAGCTGCTTTAGGAAACGGTGCTCGTACTAATGTCACTTTACGTGACAGAGCGCGTTTAAAATTAGTCTATTCAATCTGTCGTAATGGGCACGGATTATGAGTAAACACATCTTGGAATGAACAACCTCATGTTATCTGCAGGAACTGCAGGGTTACGGCTGAATTAAATGCGCATCAGCGAATTTCATCAGCACTGTTACTGTCCGAGCCCTGGGCCAAGAATTATATTTCCGCTATGGGGTAACTGCCATGTTGAAAAATGAAGGTGGAAATGTTTATTTCGTATATTGTTCTTCCCCTCTTTATGACACAAATCCACGTTTAATCAAATTATTCGGAACAACAACGAAACCGATTGGCTTTTGCTGACTCATTAGCGGGGTTGTATTAATTAGGAATAATCTTACTGGCTCGGTTTTGAATTTGAATGTTTGATTCCCTCGGCTCTGCTCTGGCGGGAGGAGGGTAGACTTGGGGAGAAGAGACACATGGAACTTACTCTGGGCTGCCGGGGGGCGCCGGGAGCCCATGCGGCTCTTCCCGAGGCCTCCTCGGGCACTTGCTGCAAATTAAAAATCCCACTCCCCAGAAGGCCGTCGCCGCAACCTCCTAATTATGGGGATGCTCATTAAGATACGAGACCTCTTCCACTGCAGAACGCGTTAGCCTCTCTCACAAAAGCTGGGTTCGGCGCTGGGGCGGGCTCCCTGAGCTCCGAAGGGAAGCCTTAGTGGAAGGGCAATATTCGACTGAATGGATAAATAAATACGTTTTAGAATAGCTTAAAAATTCTTGGATGCCGTTACGGCATAGCGACGGCAAAATGGAGAGAGGCCGCCCCCCCCCGCCCCCACCCCCCCACGCTGCTCGGTGCTCCGCTCCCCCTTTCACGTGCTCCCTCCGCTCCAAAGTTTCCCCTCTCAGCATCTTCCACCGCCGCCTGCTTCCCCTCCTCCTTCTCCTCCTTCCCTCCACCGGAGGGCCGGGGGCGGTTCGCCCACCCTTCCCACGGGCTTGCGCGACTCCCTTGCCGTGGGGCCTCCAACTTTTAAGGGCGCCCCCCCTGCACACACCTCCAGCAGCCGGAGGGGGGTGTCCCCGTTACCCGCTCCGGCGGCGCCCGCGCTGCCGGGAATTATCGCCGCCGCTGTTGTTATTATTATTGGATTATTTTCCCGCGTGGGGGCGGTGCCGCGGCGGGGGCGCGGCCGGTCCCGCGGGCTGCGCGGGGCGGGGCGGGGCGGAGCGG
>VZUI01040824.1:0-123286 GCA_013401135.1 Cettia cetti
GGGGCGGGGCCGGCGGTGGCCGAGGGGAACCGCGGCCCTGAGGAGCGGCCCGGGCCCGGCTCCGCGCCCCGCCGGCAGCGGGCACCGCGCGGCCCCAGGGAGCCGCCATGTTCCGTGCGCCGCCTCGGCGGAGACGGAGAGGATTTAGCCAAACGGTGCAAGAGCCGCTCGGTGTTTATTAAATAAATACAGGCGCCAAGTCTACAGCAAGTGCACGTTTCGCCTTAGGGTTACCGCTATTTCTTAGCTATTACTCCAGAATAACGCGCCGACAGCACTTTGGGGGTGAACACCGCGTCGTTTTCCCAGAATCAGGGGATAGGCTGAGTTGGAAGGGACCCTCAAGGATCGAGTCCAGCTCCTGGCCCTGCAGAGACACCCCAGCAATCCCACATGTGCCTGAGAACATTGTCCAAGTGCTTCATGAGCTCTCTTAGGTTTGGGCCCGTGCCCATTCCCTGGGGAGCCTGTTCAGTGCCCAAACACCCTCTGGGTGAAGAACCTTTTCCTAATATGCAACACAAACCTCCCCTGACACAGCTCCAGCCATTCTCTTGGGTAAACCCATTTTAATCAGAAGCTGTAATAACCTAAGCCTAACCTAACTAACCACTGCAGCTGATAGCAAACTATTAAATACTTCGCCCACAAGCAAAGTGAATTTTCAAGGTGGTCTTCATTCACTCGCTGACAGGTTGTTCCAGTTGTTCACCAGTGACTGGCTTCTCTTCCTTCTTGCATTTTATCCCAAAGAAACTGAAGAGTTTCATTAACATTAGATCAACAATCTCCTCTTCTTCTGAAGCCTGAAATAATTACAAATAAATTACTCAGAGGTGCACACCCAAAGTGGATTCAGTCTCTGCAGAAGCCAGAGCAAGTTGCAAGACAAAATTTCTACTTGAGGTGAAATAAGCCAACTTTCAGCACAGCATGAGTGGCTGCCAAGCAAAACATTGTGCCAATATTTTTATCCAAACAGAAGCTCCAGATGAGTATGGACACTACAGAAATTTACTACTCTAGATGAAATAAATGAAAAAAACTAAATATATATGCTGTCTTCTATCAGCCATATCCTTTGTTTTCATCTCCCTTGACTTTATTTAAAACATTGGGGAATTCTGGGCAGTACTGGAGGGCTAAGATGGATTTCACACCACCACTATCAACAGCCTGAATGGGTCAGGCACTCACAGTGAGAGGTTTAAAAGGAGCTGTAAAGCCTCATGCACTTCCGTAGCAGTTTTGGCACTGATTTCAATATAGGCCAGCACAAGCCTAAGAGATTTTTGATGGATGTAGTATGTGAACAGAAGCTACAAATAATTTCTGAACAGGGACTCATGTGGACAGGAATGGACAGTGTAAATCTGGAAAATCTGAAGAGTACTTTCTGAGGAAATGTTGCCTTCTTAAGAGTTGGACTGAATTTACATGGTTTTCATCCATGGTTGAATACCTGAGTAAGCACTGAACAAAAAATGCTAAAAGCAGGAGAGCTTCGATGAACAAACCTGGTAATACTTCTGCTCCTCACTAAAAGCAACCAGAATCACCGAAATGAACAGATTCAGTACCACAAATGTCATAAAAATGATGCAGGATCCAATCAAGAAGGAGCCTAAAATTGGATTGTAGTCCAAGACCTGTATAATGCATAAGGTAAGACATAAAAAAAAAAAAACCCAAACAAAAAAGCATACCTGCATACATACCTACATACATACATACAAGCAGTTAAGACCCAAATAAGTCTGTCACCTTGAAAATCCTGTGTCTATTCAATTATGACATATGTATTATACACATAAATAAATTTACTACTCTAGTATTATCCTTTGTTGATACACTATAGTACAAAGACAACAGAATATTTTATATATGTACGTGTGAATATGGGCAATCTTTGGGGGTTTTTAAATATTTGTGTTTGATTGTAATAGTATGGCAGTTTCACATGAAAGTTGACAAGCCTGAGGAGCTGTTTATCCACAGAACAGCTGAAGCTTCCTAATGCCTCAGCTTTCAAAATAGATTAAATCCCTGTATGCATTTCATTTATTTTAATGTATGCGTTATAAAGAAGCACAGTCAGACTGTCAGAGACACTTATGAACCAAGGGTTGTGAAAAATCAAAACACTAATTTGCATATAAGCTACAACATAGGAATATATTTTCATGATTATCATGAGTGGGATGTAGAGGTGAAAATGTTCCAAATTACTGATCTGCAAAGCCACCCATATCCTATTGGACCCATGGCCTAAAAACATGCACCAAAGAGGACTTCATAGTCAGAGATGTCCAAGTATTATCCTCAAAGAAATGTACAAAGGATATTGAAATAATTGAAAGGTCTTATTGAAAAAGTGGTATTTAAAGAATAACCAAAAAAAACCCTAATATGAAGTTCCCTTGTGGAAGGTCTTGCCTTTCTTGGGAAGATAGAAGGGGTGTTCAGAACAAACACGGGGCTTTGCTCACATTTCTATCAGCAGCTTTCTAAGGATATTGCTCAAAACCTTTTGTAATCAATTAGTAACATCTCTAGTTGAAATGTGAGCAGGTTTCTTAATGAAAGGTTCATTATGAGCCTCCTCGTGGTCAAAATAGGACATGAAAGAGGTTTCACTTGATGTCTTTTTCTTGTTCAGAAAAGGTGGCTCCTTTAGGGAGCTGTGGAGCTTGCAAAATTAGATTAATGTTTAACACTAATTGAAAGTCCTTCTATTTGCTGGGTCAAAGCATATTTGATAGCTAAGATGCCAATTGTACAGCTGTAAACTCCTCAAAATTAGATGTGGTACCTCCTCATAGTTGAAGATTCCCAGCTGAAGGCTGACCATGGTCTCTGCTGAATCAAAGAGAGTTTTGTAGGAGCAGAGCTTCCAGCCAAATATCAGGTTTGCCTGCAGAGGACAGAAGTCATGTCTTATGTCATGATCAGAGTCCTTGCTGTAAAATGTGTTGAGTTTGAAGACTTTTTATCACAGGTACAAGAATGTCATATCTGCTCAGGCTGCCGCTAGATACATAAAAAAGGTAATTATTTCCCACATATAAACTAGCCAAAGAGAAAATGGCAGTTTCTGAATGCTCCACAATTTAAGCTTTATCCAGAAAATCTTTTTTCCTGTTCTTTGTTCTTTGTCACATCTATTACACATAGAGAGTCCTTATTTTTCAGCTCAGTGTTTGAGCTGAAATTTGAACTAAATTTCAGTTTGCAAAGAACAGACAAGTAGATGTATTTCACTCGTACAGAAGACTGGGCTCCAAGCTGCTAAACTAAGATTTAGACAGGCAGCTTTATAACATTTTACATGGCAAAGTTATGTTGCTTTTAGCAGTCAGGAATGGTTGATTTAACCTGACAGTACCTGGAAGCAGACAAGAGAAAGCACCCTGGTACTCACAGCAATGGAATAGGCAAGGAACATGATTACAATAACAGTGATGAATCCAGAGATATCTCCCCATGCCCTCCTTAGTGTTGAAGTGATCATGTTCAGTTTAGGGTTGAGCCTCAGCAGATGCCACAGTTTCACTGTGGAGAGAAGCACCAGGAATGCAATCAGGTAGCCAAGAATTGCATCAGCTCTCGCTGTTTCACTGAAGTTTATGGAGCTGTTGGGAAAAAAAAAAAAAAGAAAATACATAATATTCCATGCACACAGAATCCTTTGAAGTGCATAAATGGGTATGCTGGAGGAGCCAGTCACCCTATGCTGGGGTTTCAGTGGACACCTAATGAGTTCCTACCTGAGTGTTTCCACCTGCACTTCCTACTGTGTGCACACAAAAAGCTCAGATATGCATGGCTAAGAGGAGGTCTAGGCTGTAGCCTAAGCTCTGCTCATTATCCTGTGATTTTGTCATCTATTTCCTGTGTGACCATTTTTTAAAAGATGTTATAATATTCCATTCTGTACTAAATATTCCATTATTGTCCTCTTACCAATGGCTTTTTACAACAAAGAACAAGGCAGATTATGTGCTTTCTGGGTGAATGTCCTGTAGCAGAAAGGCTTGCTGGTTAACAAGAGGGTGATGAAGACAGGAAAGTAAGAGCTAAAAAAGGGAACTTGGTACTCAAGTCTGCTGGATTTTATTAGAGGAGTATTAGAAGAATTCCTATTGCTGACACAAATCTAAGCCCTGACACACTTACAGACTTCATGAATATATAGCCATCTAGGATAGCAATATCTAGCACAGGCAAGGTACTATCTGGAAAGAGGAAAAATAGATTTATTTCTGCATAAGTAACAACAACAAAAGATGCACTAAATAGCATTAGTACTTACTCCTCTTTGTGTTCCTGGTAGTAGCTGATGTCCCGGGTGCCAAGGACTGTCCGTTTCACAAACACTGACAGAGCACTCCAGCTAATCAATATAATGGCCACCTCCAGGAGATTCCACTTGCTGTGGAAGTATCTCCATCTCAGACTCTTCAGCAGCTTTCCCTGTGAGGAGTTTTACACTTTCAGTCTCATGACTTTATACCATACAATGTACCTCTGAAGATTAGGTCAATGCCCTCCACAATAAAGCAGACTGCTCTGCATTAATAAAACTGCATCTTGTACTAGTTTCTCATTTTCTTTCTCAAAACCAGCATCCAAGCCAAATAAAGTGTTGCATTCTTATTAATTAATAATGACACTGTACCTGATTCAATCTTCCATTGGTGTAGCACCGCTGAAGTCAAGTACAGTCCTAAAGCTTTTGTAAGTGAAATCAACAGCAGGCATAAGGCTCTCAGCCACACTTTCCATTGGCCTCACCTGTACTGTCATGTAGTACACAATAAAGAGGAAATAAATGACTTCTGCTGCAACCACAAAGATGTGGAGGCTGTTGGTGTAGGGGTAGAGCCGGACACTTTGCAGCTCTGCACTTGTGAAGAAGGCCCCTAAAAAACAAATAGAGCTCACATCAGGGCTCTTTCTGTTTTCATTCAAACAACTCAGTTCACCAGTAAGGCTTCTGCACTTGCTTTCAGGTCAGTGTAAGGCTGAATACAACCATTGAACTAAGATTTAGACTTCACTATGTGAGTAACCCTATAAGGGTTTGAAATTTTCCTCAAACAGGAATTTCAAAGAGTCAAGGCTTTTGGAGTGGTAGCACTTGTCTGCTTGAGACTAGTGTGATAGCACAACAGTAATCCCAGCAGGACTGGGTTTGAATTGGACTGCAAAATGCAGAAATATGGCAGAAGGACTTGGATTTTTTTAAAAAAGCTGAATCTCATTCTAAACCCAAAACAAGCTCAGTTTGGGCTTTTTCCAATACTTGGACACACCCTAAGGAGGCTGCTGCTCAGGCCAAATGTTTTCCTATGGCATTTAAATCAGAATCTGCTTTCACTATTGTCTTTGCTGTATCCAGATTATGTATTACACTGGAACAAAAAAGACAGACTGATATTTACATTTTTTTCTTAATATTATATTGATTAGCTGAAGTGATCAGGAAACAGAATTTTTCTTGTTCCTGTTGTGTAAATTCTTGAGATCAAGTTTCAGTACCATGGTTTTTTTGTCAGCAGATGACCACAGCATAAGCAAATATAAGATATTCCATTGTGGTCTATATTACGGTGGTGCTGCATTTTTCCTAAAATGTTTTAGAAAATTTGCATTGATTTTCTCATTATTAGATTTATTAATACACTTGTCTTTCCTGAAGAAAGAACTTGGAAAACACTGGTAGTCTGTAAATCTGCCTTCTGTACGTGCATTGCTTGCTGTCTTCAGAAATGTGTAACTTAGGAAAGGCTCTCACCCAAAGCATTGCTTTCAAACATCAGGCTTATAATGCAGAAGAGGTTCACGTTGGCATTGTAGACTGTAAATTCAACAAACACTGCTCTTGTGAAGGTGTCAAGCCAGACATTGTTGAAAAGGTACTGGAGAATTCTGCCAAAAGAATCAAGACAGTGATTTAATTCATACAGGAATGAGACAGTATGTCATGGAGGATGCACTGCTAATTTACAAGAACACAAGTGGTACCTGGAGGCATTTTTAGGGTCAGTTCCCAGGTGAATCACATATCCCCCTCCGCTGTAGACAGCAAGTTTACCCCAGCTGGGGTGTCCTCTCAGTGTGGACTGACTCTGATACTGCCAGGCTGAGCTCAAGTCAGAGGTGTTGTCAAAGACTGAGGTATTCCAGTGCTCCCCATAAACTGATGTATCTTCTGTTTGTAGGGAGTATGGAGCATGGCATTCCTCAGCTATGTGCTGGAGTCTGGGAGAAATAGGGCAGGTGTCTCCTTTCACTCTTACTTGGCGAATTCGAGCACTACCCACCAGCTTGGAATTGCCATCTGTAATGAATCCTAAACAGGAGATGGAAAAGAGCAGCACTGGCAATATGACATTAATAATATTTCTTCATTTCATTTATGATTCACTGATACATTAATATTTTGCCATATATTATTTTCTTGGAAACACTGTAAGCAAAATAGTAATGAAAATGAAACCCTCATGTTGATTTGAGCTGAGTTCTTATATATTCACAATAACAGAGTTCTGTGTCACCCCCACCTGTATTTTATATAGAAGGAAAGTGAGTCCTGGGGGAGAAAAGTGACTCACCTTGAGCCCCATAGAAGAGCAGCTTTATGCAGTGTTCATGTGGTCTGTCATGTCCAAAGAAAACTCTGCTTATATATTTCAATATTTACCCTTAAATGTGATCTGGAAAATGGGTCCTATTTTACTGGATATGGCTAGATAGAAACATGCTTTGGGTCAATGACTTGGGTCAATGCCTTCACATTGACCCAAGTTGTGATGCAAACATCTCTCCTCAGGACAAGCTTTATGGTCTGACTTTTTTTTTTTTTTTTTACTTTTTTTAAACTATGGAAAGAAAGGTGTGTAAAACTGAGGATATATCTGAATATCTGGAGTAAGTAATGTAAAATGTGAAAAAAATTAGTATTGCAGTGCAGAACTTTTGGGTTATATTAAATATAAGGAAAATATCAGGGGATGTTTAACTTGGGGTGAAACTGTGGGACTTTGTTATCCACTGGTATTCATATTATAAGATTCCTTGCTAGCCTCACAGTCCATTTCTCCACTCAAATATGCAAGTTAGAGTTAAGTATTAAGAAGAATACTTAGAAGTTTCAGAATCTGGCAAGCTGAAGGGAAGCAACGTGACTCTGCACCTTTATATGATCCATAAAGATTTTTGAGTAAAGTGGTGTTCGCCCACGTGAAGAAATCCTGGTAACTGTAGACATTGTGGAATCCATCTGTAAAGCTGTCCTCAATGTGTTTGTTTAAATAGTAGGAATTGGGATCTCTCTGCCCATAGGCAACCAGTAACAGCATCCATAAAAACCCCAGATAGGCTGCAAAAAACCAGGAAGAGACAGCACATGTGAGCTCTGAATTAACAATGCTGTTCAAAATAGATTGCATGAATGATTACTGTTGTCAGCACCTATTAGGCCAAGGAAGTGATTTGTAGGCTCTGAGTGACCAGTGCTAATGAATGCACCCAATCTGCTTCAAAGTGCTGCAGTTTAAGTGTTTCACACTTGGAATATGAGTAGCAGTCAAGAAGATAAGTGGGAAGGCTGAATAGAAGTAGTCATGGCAGCTCCAAATAAAATCAGTAGTCTAACTTTGTTCCAAGTGAAGTTGAGGTAATTTTTTTGGCCATTGATTTTAGAGGAAATAAAACAGGGGCATAAATCATTAACTCCAGATATTATCTGCTTTTAGAAAGATGGCCTCCATCTACTCTTTGATTTCAACTTCATTTAACTGTTTACCTCCTCCTTTTATCCTCTCTGCTTTTCTTTAATCTCTCCTGTTTGTGATGTGTTTCTTTACCATAAAATGAAGCCTTAGCCACACTTTTATCTCCAGCTAACATTCCCATCTCCCTGCAGCTCCAGGTGCCATGGAACAGCCTTTCTCTACATCATAACAGCTGGCAGAAAGCTGAAGATATGCCAAAATTTTGTCACCCAAGAGAACAATATTTTCACTGATGTAAATTTTCTGATGACTATTACTGAATAAAACGAGATAATCTACATATGGGTAATACCCAGGATTTCTCTGATGAGGTCAAATGCTTTCTGCTCCTTCATGCAACTGATTTTCATTTTCTCCACATCAGCAGCAGGAGGTGGCCGGTAAATATTGCTTCTACTGTCCCTTCGGACCCCAAGGAGAGGGTGTGAATCACCTGTGAGGGAGAGCAGTGAACCCTGGAATTAGTCAATCGATCATCCATGCCCTGCTTTTTGTTTGCTTGGACTTTCTAAGGAAACATTTCTATTTATTGCTTCCCCTCAGGAATACAGAGGATGTGATATAAACAATTACTATAGCAATTGTAAGGCAAACAGTGGGGAGGGAAGGAGCTCACAAAAATTGGGTTTAGGACCAGGTGTGGTCCAGGTGTCTCTCTCTAGGCTGAGTGTCTCAGAAGGTGCTGTATTCATAGCCTGAGGCTGAGCAGGGGGGAAGGTGTAGATCAGATAACTTTGCTGTGCCCTAGGATTCCTGTCTGCTACTGGAGGCTTTATTTAGATATGATTATGACTGCAGAAGCCACTGTTTGGTTTAGGGGAATAATACAGATAATTGTGGCTGTGGAAAAGTATGTAACCTGAGAACGTCCATATAGGGCTTAAAGGATGTGGGAAATTTCTTTGTGAGAGGTGTTAGTTATGCTTGTCAGGTAAAGAGCTACCAGTTTACATGAAGGGTACATTTTTTACTGTCACTTATTTATTTTCACTAAGTTGTGGAATAGTTACAGGTTTTGTTGCAAGCCAGTTGAGCTTAGTACATATTCATTCATAAAGCACTCCAAAAGCTTGGAGAATTCTGAACTTTCTTTTTAAGTTACCTGGTGTGGGTAAAGGCCCATCAATAGCTGTGTTTTCTTCATCCTCATGTTCCACCTTCTTCAGAACCAGAGCAAAAAAAGCAGCAAATCCCAGCACCTGGAAAGAATCAGCTGTAGATTCACCATATTCCCACTTCATATAAAGAAGTGTTTGGCTTTGACCTGGATCCTTTTGGATCCAGACACTGCAGGAAAACAATCGTGTTCTGGGTTTGTTGAACCTGTGCAACTGAAGCCCATAAACAAGAAAAGAGTGCACAGTGCAGGGGCTTGTCCAGCTAAACTGTTTTTGTGACACATTCTCACTAGTCAGAAACCTCATTAAACCCTGACAAAGCAAGGGAGATGAAACTAATGGAGTTAATGTCAGCAAAACCCAACAGAACCCTGCAAATCCCCTGCCTGCCCTTGTTTTGAGGGCAAAGACTTCTCATTTTATTTCCTAAATCCTGTAGCTCTTTAGAACATGTTACATTGTCTTCCAGCAAGGTGAGTTCATCTCTGCCAATGCTTGTATTTCTGGAGCTCTCACCTTTAAGGGCTGTGTGATGAAAAGACTTTCCAAGAAGGAGATGACCATGGAGATGAGCCACTTGATGGAGTTCTCCTTGCCATAATGGAGTCCGTAGAGCATGGTGAAGAACCCGGACACACCACTGGTGGCTGCCACAAGGAACCAAGCAATGAACACAAACCACCAGGGCAGCCCTCTGGGAGAAGAACTTTTCTTGTCATCACTGGACAAGTTTGGAGTATGGGACCACCTTGAGAGTCAACCAGAAGAGAAAAAAATCAGTGTGCGATGGAACAGGAACCAAAATCACAGTCATCAGGTTCACTGGGAATAGGCAACCTCTTATGATATAAAATCAAAATATTTTTTTAATTAATTCAGTTATCTAGGATATATGGATACCAAAAAGTACAGTGAGAAAAAATAATGAGGATGTGTGCAGACATCAGCTAAAATCAAAATAAATGTGATGGGCTTATTTACTCCTCAGTTCATGCATAATTGAATCTCCAGTAGAATTATTGACAAAGCTGTGAGTGCATTTGAGCTGCTGAATGCATCTCTTGTGATCACCATAGTGGCCAAGTGACGTAATTAGTGCAATTGTTTTCAATACTTCCAACTTAATTATCATATTTCACTGAACTATTTTTGTCTGCTTATTAATTTTTCTTTATCCACGCATTTTAAGAGACTTCTGTGGCTTTGGAGCTGGGTGATTATCCCAGCCCTTTACTATCACATCTCATTGTATTGTAACTTTCCACTTTGGAGGCAAAAATGACAAACAGCAATGATCTGTCATTATTGCCTTTGTGTGGAGCTCACAGTGCATGGAAATTTCTTTGTAGCTCCTGCAGTGGTATAACAGTAAGACTTATTTTTACAGATGTAATAATAGTTATCTAGCACATGTTAAGCAGTAATTATTTGGGCTCTGTCATCCTGTCTGATTTTGAATTCATGACCTGAATTTACTTATGCTGAGAATGAGAACTGGGTTACCCTTCACTGATGGATGCTGATGAGCAGATTTGCCTCTCCAGGAGGTTCTTCATATGCTGAACCTGACAAACAGCTTGTGTGTAACTCTGAGGCATCTGAAATTTATGGGGCCCCAGTAATTCCAGCTCCATCTCTACATGCTGGAGTTGCATGTACAAGCAGCGATGGTAATCACTGTACTTCAGCTGGTCACAAATTATCTTCTCTGGAGTTGGACTTCTCGTTTTTTCTGCAGGCAAAGAGTTACTTATTTATTTATTGAGAAAATAAATAGTCCCAGATTAAAACAGTGTTCAGGACAAAGGGTGGTAGAACTTGTGTGGTAGGCAGGTCAAAGAGTTTGTGAAGCAACTGATATTTGTAGGTCTTTTTTATTTGTAGATGAAAATAGATCCAGCTTCCAAGCCAGACTGGTAGCAAACATTTGACTCTACAGCATAAGAAACAGAGATTTCACAGTTGTCTTCACTTAATTGGGTGCTCAGTGGTGCAGTGAAAGAACAAGAAGCAATGGGCACATCTTAAAACATGGGAAATTTCTGAACGTAAGAAAAACATAGATATTGGACACTGGAGTAGGTTGCTCAGAGAATTTGTGGAGTCTTCATCCTTGGGGATGTTCAGCATCTGACTGATTTGATCTTGGGCAATGCTGCTCCCACTGACCCTGCTCTGAGCAGCATGGTGGGACCCAGAGATCCCTTCTAACCTCAGCTACTCTGTGATTCTGTTGTTGCCTTTGAGTCAGAATGTAAGAACAGCTTGGGTCATCACATCCAGTGCTATCATCATTTTCATTGCAAGGCAGGCAATGAAAGGCATTTCAGCAGGCATTTGACAGTGTATAATTTACCTTGGATATCCATAGCAGCCATTGTGACAGTTATAGGGCCATCCTTCTTGCTCTCATCATAAAACCCTTGCCCAGCTGTGTTCTGCTGACAGATGATGTCCTCCACCAATGACAGGAGTGTGTTGATATTAGTTGATTTTTCAAGGTCTAGTGCTGAGATGAGAGATGGAGTCTTCAGGGCTTTAAAGAGTGAGTTGGCAATTCTTCTTATGTCCTAGGAAAGAGAGCAGCAACACAGCAGTGACTCTGGCTGCAGTGCCTTAAGCTGATGTGATCTGACAGCACCACTGGCTGGGAGCTGCACCAACTGCTAAAATCTCCAGAATGGGTAAGAATAACACATCCTACAGAGCTGGATGTGACAGGAGATTTCAGTGAATTCAGCAAGGCAGCTTTCAGGGTTGCAAAGGACCTGCCTGAGGATCTAAACTGAGAAAGATGTGGTCTATGATACCTTTTATCTTCACTATCTTACTTAGTGTTTGCTTTAACTCCTCAACACAGTGTTTTGGTCACACACAGTAACTGTGCAAGGGCTGGGATATGCAAAGGCAGACCTTAATGAAGTATTTAGGTGGGCTAATGAATGCTTTGCCCCAGTGGTAACTGGCTTTTCTCTTCAGACAGGCTGAAGGGCATCGGTACAGGGGAATTTTGGGGCTGGGGAAGCCGGTAGTGTGTGGCAGCAGAGGGCAGTGCAGGACTCACTGGGACTTGCCTTTGTCACGGCCTCTGGAGTGAGAGAGGCAGCCTGGGCGGCCCCTGGGGTGGGAGGCAGGCTTGGGGACACTTGGCCATTCTTTCCCGGCTTCTTCTCTCTGCCCTGCTGGGCTGGCCGGGGTCGTATGTTCCTGAAGATCTGCACAATGAGCAGGTTGATGGGGAACATGAGGAGGGAGCTCTCCAAGCCAATCATCACTTCCTGCCACGTGAACTCGATCTTACCTGTCAAGGTCAAACAGAGGAGAGAAGGAAAAATAACCCCAGGCAAAATAAACCATCAAATCTTTCTCTTGTGAAAAAACCCATTTATTCAACTCTTGCTTTCAGATTCTGCTGTCACTCTATTTGCCTGCTCAAGCAATGGTAAGGATTGTTACCCAAATCCATTTTCTGCTCAGCAGGATCCTTTGGCACACCCCAGAACATGATGCTGGTCAGCATGGTGCAGAGGAGCAGTGAGAAGCAACAGGACACGCGCTGGGCTCGCGTGAAGGAGCTGCGTGGGGAGCGGCTGAAAACAGAGTACCAGATGTGCCCATCCTGGAAACCCTTGGAGGTCCTCATGAAAAACAGATTGCTGGGAAGGAGAAGAGGGAAATCAAATGGATATGTAGAAAGGAGAGTGAAAAACAAAGCCCTAGTTCAGGGTCCCAACCTGTTCATGCTTCTAGGCACTATCAGCAGAAGTAATAACAAGGAGAAATTATCAAATATCATGGCTTGATTTGCACGGAATGATCATAGCTACATATGTCCTTTCCTTTTGGCCACAGGATAGAGGGAAAGTGAATAGTTCCTATTTAAATTGTTGAAAAAATTACACCTAAGAGAAGATGTTTGGGTTTCTGTAGGTTTGTCAGGTTATTCTTCTTTAGCACCAATATTTTCCATATGGTACTACTGTTGGGATAATGGTTATATTTATGTAGCCATCCTCCCTCTCTTCCTCATTCAGAGCTCTGTATGGACAGTTGAAACACCTTCCTTGTTTTCATTTTTTTCTATGGCTTTGGTCTGTGTTTTTCATGCTTGTTTTTCCAGACTGACTGCTATCAAGAGTAAAAAAAGCCATGAAATAGGAGGTACCTGAATCTCTTCATGTCCTGTTCTGTTGCTACTGGGAACACTTTATCTAGGACACATTCTCCAATATCAATGGCTAGCCAGGAGTTGCAGAGAAAGTACCATTTCTGATCCCATGCTAGATCATGGACTAGTACTCGATTCACATACCTGTTGGAAAAACACACAGGGCACAGTCACATGTCACTGAGTGAGTAAAATCCATGGTGGAGGACAAACTCTGGCCTTCAGCTTCTTAGGGTGACTAAACTGTAAGGCACAGGACATATTCCATCCTGTACTGGACATGGGATATAGGAAGCACTCTTGGTCCTGCAGTTTGGTCTATGATTTGGTCTATTTAGTTGCAAAAACTAGAATCTAGCACTTCTTTTCTTTTTAGAACTGCAGAAAGGACAATTTTCAAGTGCTAGAAAGAGAAAACTGTTGCCATTATAAAAAATTATTTGTGGATTTTTACTTCCCAGCATCTCCAGACCTCCACTTACCAGGAAGGACTGTCCCCTGAATTATCATGCCACAATCTAATACTCTGCAGTTCCCCAAGAGGGAAGAAGGTACAGAGGAGGAAAACATCCACTCCTCCACGTTCAAAGACTGGTGTATCAGGATCATTTAGATGGTGGGGCTCACTCTCTCCATCCAGTCCATAGAGAGTGAGAGTCACCTGGAAAATAAAAAGGCAAAATGAAGATTTGCACATCTCGATCCTATGTGTATTTATTTCTCCTTCCATCAAACCTAAGGGCTTTCTGGCTCAGACAGTGCATTGGAGCTGTCCTGTTACATAGCCTCAGGTGCTTCATTATTCATCCAGTTCTCTAAGCAAATAAACTCTCCTCCCACACACTGCTGCTGATACCTTGGAGGTTGTGGCTGCGCCTCGGCGGTGTCCTGTGAAAACTGTCACCAGGTAACGATACTGAGCAAAGGGGTCATTGTCCTCCAGGACTGTGATTTTCACCTGCAGAGCCACACAACACGAGCAGTGTGTTAGCTGTCCAATAAGTGCAGATTCCTGAAAGCTGTGAGTAGGAGTTTGTGATCTTGTGAACAGTGTTTACTTACCAGTAATCAGAGAGTTACGGGGAAAGGAGTAGGATTGGTTAAAGACTTGTTATTAAAACAGGCTAGGCATGGTGGGAATTGGCCTGAATACATTGACTTTATTAGCTGGAGACTTACTTTGGCATCATCCTGGATGTCTTTCCTTCGAGCCCAAATAACTACAAGCACATATATCAGAAAGATGCATCCTACAGTTGTCACCACCACAGGATTGTCCACGAAAGTACCAAAGAGCTGTGCTGTTTTGCTGACATCTATGGCATTGGGTATGACAAAGAAGGAGCTCCCAAAGAAGGTTAGATGGTTGCAGAGGCACTGTGTGCTGCTAGGATTTGTTTTTGGTCCTACCTGAAACTCAGAAAAGATTCCTGATAAAACATCTGGCTTCAAAGTATTAGATAACTTACCAAGGAAATGAAAAGACAGTGCTGAGATTGGTAAATTAGTGTAGAGAGCTGCTGCACACCAAATTGTTTAAGTTCCAATAAGGAATATTAATTCTAACACCTAACCAGTAATGGGCATTACAATATATTATGGCCTTGTCACAATGGTTCCATTTTTTCTTATATAGAACTTCATCCCAGGAAATAGAAATGGGAATGTTGTTTAAAGGTTAGTTCAGTATGGCTAAACTTCTTGAGTTTATTTAAACATCTCAGAATGATCTTGTTTTATGGTGTCAATTACTACATGATGGTGGTTATGAGGGCTGGCTTTGAAGTGTGTAACAGACACTTTGTTTTGTTTTGCTCTACTTACATGACATCCATAGCTGTTCCAGCCTCCCTGGTGCTCGTCCCAAAATACACAGCGGGATGCAAAGCAAGTGGCATTTATAGTTAGCCCACTGTAGACTGTTGAATTCATTCCCATATCTTGTAAAACCATGAAATAGTACATTCCCTCTCCAAAAATGAGTTCTGGGCTGAGAACCCAGCTGTTTGTCTCACCTTGAACATAAATATTTTTATTTCAGTTTATATATAAAAAGGCTAATTCAGAAGCCTTCAGAAATATGCAGCTGTATTGTATATAATAAATAAACCAAAGAAACAGGCATGAAATTATTCTTGGCAACTCATTGATCAAATCATCCCAATCTTTGCTCCTGTTAATGAACACTTTATTCTAGAGATTGGAACCTCGAAGCATGAGGTTTCTTTCCAGCTAGACACCTGAACTCATGGTCAGGGCTCATTCTGCAAGTTCATGTGTCACTAATCACTTATCTTACCTCCAGAAGTTTTCTTATAGAACAGATGATTTTTCATATCATAGTTGGTTTCATTTGGGTGATAACCATACCCCAAGTAAAGTATTAGTGGAATGTCATGTTCAGATTCCAGGTGGATCACTATAGATGTGTTTTCTGAGGTAACATTGACTTGGAAAGTGCTATAATTGCCCAGTTTCAACAGGATCTTATCTTCTTGAGTTGCTGAAAACCTTGGTAACATGATCTGTTTTTAAACAGAAAGACATAGGCTTAAATACAGAAAAGCATTTTTTTCTCAGCATGCAGCCACATGCTAGATTATCTTTTTTACTAACATCAGGAAAGCATGGCCAGCAAAAATATCACTTTCAAAGTAATTTTCTTGATTCTGTCAACTAACCTCCGAAAAGTTAATTTGAAATCTGTGTAGACTCGTCATAAAGCCTATAACCCTTAGAGCATTTCTGAACTGAGAACTGTGATTATGATTGAGATATTGGCTGCAGGAAGTGCATGTATGAATGATTTAGATGTCAGTTTATACATGGGCTAGGAAGCCAAAGAGCAGTACAATAAATATAGTGGTTGGATGATGAAATCAAATTTCACATTGTGCTGTGGGATGACTGTAGTCTGGAATCTATTTCCATAACCTTAAACATTCTTTCATTCATTTAAAGGAAGAATAAAATGCCTCCTTTTCAAGAAAAGACAAAAATATTTGTTATTTCATTCACCACGTCACACAAATACTTCCATCACAACTACAGACAGCATCAGCCCATTATCCAATGTAATTAACACTACCAGTATTTGTATTCACCTCACAAATGATAACAAATGACAGTTTGTTAATGGAGAAAGGAAAAAAAAATGGTAAAAGAGGGTGAGAATTAGGAAACAGTGGATTTACCTCAATGTTCTCTTTGAGGTTGCTGACTGGTATGATCAAGCCATCCAGACCAGTTAGACTTAGACCTCCCACTGTTCCACTGATATCAAAACTGCTGTCACTGGAGAAAAAGGGATTCATGGCAAAGCTCACCATCTGTTAGAAGACATTAACAGTCAGACAACTGAGCTATTTTCAATATTTCATTTTATTCACACTCTGAATTGCTGAATAGTGAAAGATTGAGCTCACACTCAAATAGATGTCAACTTCCAAGAAGTCTGCATCCAGATTTAAATAAGACTCTACCTTATCTCTAAGGTAGGTCTATAAACCTTGAAAGTGATTTTCATTCTGAAATGTGTACAGCAATTTTTATTGTTTTCATACACTGTGACACCTTCTTGGCAGAGTTGGAAAAGGTGCAATAAAAAAAATATTTGCAGGTATTTTAGGGGGCTCCTGAGAGGGTCAAATCAACCAGAGAGATCTTCAGAAAATCTATTACGAAAATGTGACAATTATATGCAATCTATTGTTCTGAGGGAAAAAACCCCACATCCTAATTCAGATGGGGGACGTGCTACCATCAGCACATTTGTCTCCTGCAGGATCTGAGTGTCTCACACTCAGGTGGGATGAAAGAAGGCTGCTGTAGGTTAGTTTGAATGTGATATGGACTCTGAGCTGTTGCATCCTCCTCAGAGCATAAGATGTAAACAAACAGCACATAGATTTGTAGGTATTGAGTCATTCCATTGCCTGCTCCTGCCATGTATGTGTGAATCCAAGTGTATGTAAGGGGCTGATGGGATGGGGGATTTTAGAATTCAGTTGTCCTTAACTTCCTGAACCAACCTCATGCAATTAAGATAAAAGAAGGCTTCTCTGACAAATAACTTCAAATTATTTTCTTGGCATGACAGGAGGAATGATGTGTGCTCCTGTGTTCATTGTGAGAGGAAAAATGATTTCTAAAACCATTAGATCAGGAATGTAAGCTGGATGTCAGATAGAGTTATATAGAAGCTATTTACTTGCCCTTATATCCACTGTTTCACCATCAACTCCTGAAACATTGAGAGAGGAAGCAGGTGGGAGAGTAAAGCTGGCAGAGCTGGAATTGGAGATGTTAATGGATGTGCTGTCCATGTTTTCTGTTTGTAATCTGTTAGGGTTGGGCATAAGCAAAGCAGGATAAAAGAGAAAAAAAATTAATAAAAGGAAAAAACCACCAGAAAAATCCAAACATCAATAGCATGGACTTCATATCTACAGAGAGGCTTTCTCTCTTCATGAGTATAATTTAGTTGCAAAACTATGTCTAAGTCTGCCAGTAAATACTTCATACATGGATCTGTCCCTGATGCAGTACTCCATGTAATGCTACCATAGAATCATCAAAAAAGGGGTGGAATTGGCATATCTGGAGAGGAAATTTTACCAAGGTGTACTTATTTGAAAGACTTGGTTTCTGTGTGAACATGCTCTTGATTTGAATGCACAGTTTGATGTGGATGAAAACCAGGCTCTCGGGGAACAATTTAGGGATGATTATAGGGAATGGAGAATGCTTGTCAGGCTCCTTAGATTTATATTTGCTTCTGCCAAGCTGGTTGCAGTTCCATATAACATGTCATTATTGGCAACTTGGAAAAGAAAAACACTTAGCTGGCACAACATGAGTTTTCTATGTAATTTCAAAAGTAAGTGACTACTGCCTCATGCAGGAAATAGTAGTAAATTCTCTGCTGGCTAAAGAACACACAACATGGGAATTTCTGAGGTGATGTTCCTGAAGTCCAAGCTGTTCTTACTATCAGCCACTACCAACAGCCTTATTGCACTACTGAAATTGTCATTATGCTACAATATTTAGTTAGTTCCAAACATGCTGTTTAAGCACAATGTGTAGCTCTCAGAGGCTTCAGTGGAGAACACTGCAGCTGTTACCTGTGCATATACATTGTGGCAGAGGGAGAGGTGAGGACTGTTGGCTCATCACCTGGTGCCTTCCCAAACAGGAGGGCACTCTGGAGATTTTCAACTGTACTCAGGAGCTGGTGTGACACTGAACTCTGAAAAAGGATTGGAGGAGGAAACTTACAACAAAGGTACAGAGCATCATCAAGCTGCACATTATTTGTCATTGCTTCCATTTAATTTTGGTGTTTTACTAAGCTGACAAACCTGGTGATGAGCTTCCTAATCTCAGAGAAACTTATTCTATTGCAATTCAGTTTTTGTAATTCTCATTGAAACATTGCAGACAGCAAGTAAATGCCCTACAGATTTTACTTCTAGATTGTAGCATTTATAACTTCTAGCATTGAAATTACAAGCATGACATCAATCAATATAATCATGTACTTTTGTGTATTAATGCCCCTAGCTGCTCATGTTAGTGTTTAGTCACTTGGAAAAGCAAGACCTAATTACCTATCAGTTGTGTACTATGAGTGGATTATTGCTGGGGAACTTGTCCAGTTCATAATCTTTTCTCTGAGATTAGATTTATTTCATCCCTACTCCCTTGCAGTGATGAAATTAAAGTACGTTCAGCCCAGGAAACTCAGGGAGTTAGCTGTGACAATTCACATATAGATAGGAAAGGGTAGGACAAAATTAAATATGTTGTGTCTTTCTGAACAGATAATCAGAGCTTTCTGCAAAACTGCAAGCAGCAACCAGATCTGGTTCAAGCTGTGAAGTAGTGGCAGAAATCATGAATGCCTGTGGCTTCCTTGAATTATGGGGCAAAAGGAGGGGATAGAAGCAAATCTGAAAAAAATCACAGTGTGCTTGTCATTGATGAGAGATCAGAGCAGATGCAGTGTTCTCTGCCCTGTTCAGCCTGAAGGCTGAACAAATCTTAAGAGGCCTTTATCACCTTCATTACCAGACATTCAATCTAACATATCTAAATGGGGAGAAATCTCCTCTGATATTTGAGTCCATCATGGTGTCACAATGAACCCTTCCCATTGCTAATTTGAAAACACAAGAGGCACCAGAGATTTTAAAATCCTCCCAAAGCAAACAAATATTCACACATACTACAGTACAAACTGGACCCAATCTAAATTACCTGTTCTGCCTCTGGCACTGAAATGTTCCCAGCTCTTATTTCTACAGAAGCTTTAAGAACATTGCTCACTGCATTAAACAGATAGTTTGCTGCTTCCTTTAACTCCTGACCATCTCTGCTGTGCTCTGTGTTTACAGTGAGCAAGGAGGCACTGACATGTTTCAGGGTGTTGCTGGCTTCCACCTGCATGAGAAACACGGGGAGCAGTTTATATGTGCTGGCACTACAAATGACAGAAGGGACACTTGTGTCATTTACTGAGTATTGCAACGTCAGGAATCCCTTGGGATTATTAGTGTTTAATGCCATTTTTACTATAATTATTTGTGCTGGGGTAATACTTCAAATGCTAATAAAGTTGATATACTAGATGGTACACCAAAATGGAATACAGGCATGAAAAATGCAGCCTGCTTCTACAGGTATAATCCCTTTAAAAGATGCATAACATCTGAAGGAAGCTTGTCTGTCAAACCCTGGGCAAGTATAGCTTTTAGATATACAGTAAAGTAGTAAATTAGGTTATACATTTCTGTCTTAGTGCCAAAGTGCTAAGTGCTAAAAGAGAATGAGTTTTACAATTTTTATTTTGTGCCTGGATGCTGCTTTGTGGCTGGGAAAGTGCTGGCCTGTTTTTAGCCTAGGATAGTGAGGGAGCCACACAAATTCACTGCAGGCTTGGACACATCCATCCCCACAGCCTGTGACACGCTGAGCAGCCTTCTGTAGGGTGGGGGCTGGACCTGAGCTGTGTTCTTGTCTTGCCAAAGTTAACCACATCCTGCTGAAATGCTCCCAAGCCATTGTCTGGCTCCAACATCAGAAATTAGGACAGCTGTTTTTATTACCTGCATATTTGGGAAACTTCCCCCAGTGACAGTTTGTTCTGTCCTGCCATATGCTCACCCCCATAAGCATAAATAGTTCCTCCACCATTGCCTATGTGCATTTTGTGCAGTGCCAAGATCAGGGATGAATGAATGTGGGCAATTCTAGAAAAACCCTCCTGGGGCAGTTGTTCTTCAGGGTTCTAAAAGTGCTTTACAAGAGAAAACATGCACCCTGACATATTTCTGACTAAAAGTTAAGGATTCTGTCTCAAAAATGTATGATCAATGTAATGGTCATAGCCTGGATTGTAGAGATTGCTGAGACAATATCTGAGACTTAAATTTACTTACTCAGAACAGAGTCAAAATACTGCTGCTCAAAAAACACATTCTGGTGCAGTTGAAAAAATGGGTAAGAACAGATAATTATAAAGCACTGAAACTCTTCCAAGGTCAGTGGGATAATTAGAGTCTCTACTATTAGTGTGAGGAGATTAAGATGAGTTGCTTCTTACCTGTGCTGAGACAGACAGCTCTTCACTCCTGTGAGTGATTTCTTTCAATACCTCTGACATCTTCAGAGCAGTCTGCATTGATGTTATGTTAACAACAGAGAGAGTTGTCAGCATCAGCCCTCGGAGCTTGGGATGAAAAGGGATAATTAGGCAAAGGAACAAGATGCTAATTAGGACTGGGAAACTAGTGCTGTGTATTGACAGCCAGGCTTGCTGTAAGTTGTGCAGTAGAGTAAGGCTCCACAACAAGCATCATTTGAGCTGATATTAGCTCTACTGACAAGATGCCACTTGCCCTAGTAATTATATAATCATGAGTTTTATGTTACCTCCCAGCACAGAGAATTCATACACTTAACATCCATTAAGAGCAAGGAGAGTTACTTGTGAGAGTTTGTACTAATGTATGTGAATTACTGTGTAAATGCCACTTCCAGAGAAAGCAGAGCCATGTTTGATTGATGTTATTCAAATAATTAATCTTAATTGAAGGATACATTCTCTCGATCTGTTCATCTGAGACACTCAAAGCACTATACAAATATCAGCTTATGACTGAAACATCAACTGGTGGCTAAAATGGACAAAAGAGAATTACCTGCCACCTAGTGCTTTTGGGAGAAATTAGATAGGATGTTTATCCCACTGGAGATGCCATTTTATTGATATTTAAATTGCTTTGGAAAATCAGGTTTAGATTAACTAGTTTAAATTAACAAAATAACAATTGAGAATTAACTGTTTTACTGATGAGTGATAAAACAAATAATTTATGTAGACAAATAGTGAAAAGTAGCTGAAACCTGTGCCAGATGCTAGGAACTTGAAACCTTCATTGATTTCGAGTGGTGATATGTGAGCTTTTTATTACTTAAGAGCTGTCAAAGAATATAAAGAGTCCATTATATGACATTGTACTGCAAGAAAGAGTTTTGCTGACCTCTTTTCGTGTGTTTGTCTGTAAAGACATGTTAAAACTTTCCTCTTGGTTCTGCTGATTAAGGACAGATGTCACCGACTTGTACAGCTGGAAAAGACTCATGCTGTTGTTCAAATCTTTTAGGATGGTGTTTGCCTTCTCAGATATCACAGCCTGCAGGGTCAGGTTCCCATCCATCATATCTGCAGGTCCAACCTGAGGAAGGAATCACAGATATGCTCTCAACATTACCAAGGCTGTTACAATTTTCTTTGAACAGCTTCCATGATTGTCTTAATGACAGCCTAGATAGAGTGGGACATAATACTTCATGTTCCTCATTTTAAATAGTTTATTTTTAATGGCCTGATAAGGGTCTCCTTCCTGTGGCACTGGGGAAGAAGCAGGAGGATTTGGGGGCCTATACAGAGGAACTCCAGATTCAGTAAATAGGCTTACGCTGCTCAATCAATGTCCAAACAATTATTTTAGACTTCTGTTCTAGAAAAAAGGGCAGTGGAAGATCTTTTGACCTTGACCACACAGAGAACAGTCCGTTAGATAGAAAAATGGTGATTATGGCATATTCAGAAGGAAGTAATATATCTAAAACAGGAAGAAGCTCCAAAAGTCAATTATGGGCTAGTTATCAACTTGTGAGTTCTTGAAACAATTAATTCTACCTTCACTGAAGCATTTGTTTGAACTGTATCACCAAAGTTGTTGCTAACAATAATCGTCACATGTAAAATAAAATTATTTTCCTCTTCTCCAAGTGGAAGATAAACTGGGAAGAGTTCAGGATCCGGGCTACAATCCAGGAGAGAATCTGAAACAGGAAAGAAGGGGTCAGGGACCAGACACCACAGAGACACCTCCTGCTCTTTGAGGGCAGGGACTCAGGGCATGCTTCCCCCGTGAGCAGTCTCCCTGCAGAGCAGGGCAGGTTGTGCCTTTGCCCTTGTTAGCCGGACAGATCGCCAGGGAACTTACCTGGTGTCACATAGAAGCAATATGTGAGCTGCCTGCTAGGGCTGGACCGGCCCGACCCCTCCGAGCCGGGAGCGCTGCAGGACACTCTGAAGGCCGTGAGCACCGAGCCGTGCTCGGGACTCACGGCACAGCCGGGGGCTTCGGGCGGGGGCACGGTGCTCACCAGGAACGATCCCTCCCCGTAGCCTCGCTGAGCCGTGCCTAGGAGGGGAGGGAGCCGAGCATCAGCCAGGACCGTGCCCCAGCAGCGCGCCTAGCGAGCAGTGGGGCTGTCTGCCCAGGCACCACCCAGGCACGGCAGGGTGGGCCGAACGAGGAATGAAACCCTGCTACTGAGGAAACCATAAGAGGAAAAGAACTATTTCAAATATGTTAATGTTTGCATTATGAAGCACAGCTCTATTAGTTGATCAAGCTTTTAGCGTTACTTTGTTTCAGGTGAGACTTAAAAAAGTTATTAACAGCTTGGAGTAAGATAAGTGAATTTCTCCTGCCATGCAACACCCCAGAATAAACTTATATCTTCATTACGTGCATATAAAGTAACACCTTTCAACTTGTGGACTAATTTACCTTCATATTTGTCAGCAAGGCTATGCATGTGTGACATCAATATGATGTCGTGTCAGCAGAGACTATCCAAAGGAGCCTGTAAACCCTATAAAAACCCTCTTAACCCCTACCTGTTACTTTAATCTGAAAAGCTTCTCCCTGTGTCTGCAAGAAGGAGCTGGTCATTCTCAACACAGATGTGTTGCTTTGGAGCAAATTCAAAGAGTTCTGCTGGAAACCAGTCAGGCCACAGGCTAGAGGGAGGGGTGTAGGCTGGAAAATCAGACAGAAAAGAACACATGGCAGTAGAGGCTCCTTGCTGTCCTTTCTGTTGTGATTTATCAGGAGCAGGGTGGCAGTTTGGTGCCCTTCATTATAATCCCTTCCAATCCAGGCACCCCCTTTTCTTGTTCTTCACTCTTATTTTCTAAGCATCCACTTGAAAAAATATCCCTCTGAGGCCATATGGCTTTGTGGATATTTGTTTTTGTGTGTACAGTATTTCTGACAAATCTGATGCTCTCACCTTGTTTTGGAATGTGTTATCTAAATACCAGTTATAATATATGGCCTCGGAGTCCTCCTGTCCAGAGACCCTCAAAACAACTTCATCACTAACATTCACTGGCTTGCAGTTTGCCTCACACCTGTAAGGAAGTAAGATGGGAGTTACACATAGTATGACATGTCTGGGAGAAATTTCAGATGTATCTTATGGTATTTATTCCTGTTGTTTCAATGAGGTTGACACATTGAAATCTCCAACACTGGAAGGATGCAGTGGGGTCAAAAACCCCAAGTGGTTTCTGGAAGAATGTGTTTCAGTTTATAAAAGGACTGTGTTTAGAAATACGGACTGAAAAATGCAGCAAGATTTATTTGGTCAGTAATTTTTATAATGGTAAGGTGTAAATGGATTTAGAACAATAAATTTTCTGTACTGTGAGGGTGTTGAGGCCCTGGCACAGGTTGCCCAGAGAAGCTGTGCGTGCTGCATCCCTGGAAGTGTTCAATGCCAGGCTGGATGGAGCTCTGAGTAACTTGATCTAGTGGAAGGTGTCCCTGCCCAAGACAAGGGGTGGAACAAGATAATCTTTAAGGTCCTTTCCAACTCAAACCATTCTGTAATTGTATGATTCAATGATTCTAAAAGCACAATACCAATTTATTATCATTATAATTGGAAACTCTGGCCTTGCTTGTGCACCAATAATATTAACCCATGAATATCAGGGTTTAAAACCAGACCTGATTTCCAGTTGCAGTTCTTGTCTTGCAGTCACATAGAGACATTGCTCGTCCTGCCTCTCTTCACTGCTGTGGTTTTGGATAGTAATCCTGACAGTCACTGCTGATTTTGGAGGAGGAAGGCAGGAAGGTGGGATTTGCACCTCACTTTGGTTGACTAGGATTATTTGTTGCTTCACACATTCATTCCAGGCAGGCCAGCAAGCTCCTGCAGAAACATTTCCTTTATAGTTAGAACAGTGTCTTATAAAGGACTTTCCTGCCATAAGTTTCAAAGAGCTTTATAGACAAGTTTCTTGAACACAATTTAAAGAGTTGGTAATCTGGATTACCAAAAATACAGGCTTTTCCAAAGTCAGGTATGAGGTCAGGGATAATTACGGGGATAGAACACAGACAGCCTGAATCCCAATCCTGTTTTCATCCAGAAATGTTTTTGCATCATGTTTAATGTTAATTACTGCTGTTTTATTGAGACACATGTACTTTGCAAATGCCTAACTGTGGAAGTCACTTGGGACTAGTCCTTGGCTATGAGAGTGAAGCTTAGGACAGGTAGATCTTGAAAAACTGAAAAAGGGAAACCTTTGAGAGAAGACAAAATGGAGTAGTACACTGTATTATATACCATAATCAGCTTGGTGCCAAAACTAGGGTTGGGTAGAAGGACATTCTTTGCTTGCCACAGAGAGTGGCAAACTTTAAAGCCACAAAATGAAGAATCCTGAAGTCAGATTTTCAATACTGGATCTGACACAACAGTGAGTTTGTTACTCATCAAGTACAAGTTGGTGAAAAAAGCTCAGGAAATGCACAAACCACAGGTCCAGAGAAAACTGGAATTATTGTTGTTTTCTGGCCAGCCAAGTGTAACAGTTGTGAAAGGATCCACATGGCGACTTGGTTTAATATATATTTTGTGATCCTAAATAAGAAACAAATGTATCAGTTAGAACACAAATATGTATAAACACACACATATGTTGTTTCTTTATAATGAAAAAGGATTGAAAGTTTAGACCCTAAATCAGTGGATGCACATCTGTAGTTTATATGATCTTTCCCTTATCAGAGGTAGTATGGAAGTAGAAGCTAGGGGAATAGAAGCAGATGGTACAGAAAAATTGTGTGGCAAAGTTCTCCTAAATGCAGAATTGGTTTAGAAGTGCAGCTCCTTTTCAAAACTAAGTACTTAGGAAATTAATTCCTATTAAACCTTCACATCTGGAGCAAGACTTCTAACACTTGAACAACTATTTGTCTTCTGGTGCATCCCTTTTATATCTGAATTGGATATATTGCAGCTATAAACAAAGGGGTAGCTGAGTTTGTCTTTCTGTGTACCAAACTGTGATAAACTTGGGTTTGGATTAGATTTATATTCCTCTGATGCAATATATTCTTACAGGTAATCTGTAAAGCATGATGACTTCTTGTGAAGCAGTATATCTCCCCATAGCAGAGTCTGTCTGCAAGTGTTACAGTTAAAAACTTGACTTCTAAGACTATAAAATATTCTATCTGGCATTTTTATTATTTAAATTTGGACAGCTGCTAGCAACTGGTGTATCATTGACAACTTAGTTTGCCACAAACTGCAATATTTTTCATTGGAAAGTAATTTAAGCACTCCAGAAAGTGGATCACACTTGGGAACCATATAAAATATATTAAACTCTACTTGAAGGATCACTCTTCAGAGGAAGATTTGCATTAGTCAAGTAGATGAATTAAAAACTCATCTAAACACATTTTAACTTCCAGAACTGAATTGTTGTGAAAAGTTCATTTTCTTTAATCTTTTTAATGAATTGTAAATGGAATGCCTGTAAACACATTTGTCTCCAAGACTTGTGGTATAGATTTAGTGTTATGCCATGTGGGGAACAGAACATCCAGTCCATCATTTACTATGCTACAAATACTTCTTTTCTCTGTCTTATACAACACTTTGACGAGTGAGAAAAATTTCTAAGCAATTTTAAAGAAAGATCCTTAAATAATACTTACATTTTTCTTTCGGGTATTTGTTTTGTAGCTGCCTTCTTCATTAGCAGAATCTGTTTAATGCAAAAAAGAACAGAATATTTTAGTGCTAGCTATAAAGCTTTCAGACATCCTCAGTGAATATGACTTAAATCCACAGGATTTGACTACTGACAGTGTGAAACATGGGGCTGTAAGAATCAGATTCCAGAGCTGTGATAAACAGCACAGTCAAATAGGTAAAATGGTAACAACAAGCTCATCACAGACTACAAAGGAGATGATCCTGATTCTTCAAACATAATGCCATAAATCAAAATATATTCACAGAAGGTGATGGAGTTTCCCTGATGTACAAAGGAAAATTGATGGAGAGCACTGGAAAACTTTCAATACAATTAGTGCTAAGGTTATTTTATTTCTGGTATAATCTGCTCTTGTAAATGTAAGGATGAGCCATCTAGAAGCCATTAGTGACAGCAATTTAGGAGACTGCTGTGATGCAAATATTTTCTGGTTTCAAAGCTGTGTCCCGAGCCATAAACTTCACTCATTATTTCTAGGGACAAACAGCAAATGTGCAGTGTGTTACATATACAGAGTGATGCTAATTTATGACTACATCAAAGTCAGGGAATCTGCCTTCATCAGGAAGAAGCCTCCACAAAAGTTTTCAGCGCTGTTGCTGGAAGGAAAGCAATTACCACATGCAAACCATAAACACTCCATGAAATGCTCTGATTGCAAAAAGATACTTATGTGGACAAAACCAGCACTGTCAGATTAATGCAATTACCTTTTTTATGGGAACTGTTTGCCAACACAGTGATGAATCCGAGATCCAGACTCTTGTTTGAGAAGGCATTCATGGCCACCACTTTCACTAGAAAAGTACCTAGGGAAGGCAAAGGGCCAGTTAAGAGTAGCATGGACCCAGACCAATAGATTTGAGGTATAATATAAAATATTTGTAAGGAAAGGCCCCTTCTTTTCTGTTAGGAGTTTTCAGGGGGGTTCTGATGGGTGTCCACTGCTGAAAGGCCTTTCCTGGTATGGTTTTGCCCTTTATCTCAACTTCTTAATAACTCAGCTGCCCTTTTCCTAGCCCTTGTCATGCTATTCATTGTCAGCTGGCTATGATATTATCACACAGGAAACTAGAGGTGTACAAACACTGGAGGCCAAATGAGTTTAGCCATCTTGAGACAGCAGCTATCTTGTTTGAATATTTCTGCCTATGGGGAAGGGATATTCAAATGGGTACAGGGAGAACAAATAAAACTTTAATATTGAATAATTTAAAAATATGAAATGAAATCATAATTAGCTTCTATTAAGTGTTCCCGCTTTGGCATGGGGTTGAATAGCTCATTAGAGGTGGAAACTTTTTTTATCTTGTGCCACTGTTAATTTACTCTTAGACCCAATCTGTCTAATTCCACATTTTAAAGGCTTTGACTATGTAATAATGGAAGGGTAATATTACTAAAATGTTTATTCATAATTGACTCCAACAAAAGTTGTGTTGGAAATGGACATGCAGAAAATCTCCCCTTTTCCTTGTCTTTGTCTACTGAGAATTCCTCAGATTATGAATTACTTCAGTGTAAAATGCAGAACAGTTTAAACTTGAAACATTATGAACAAACAGGAGAAAAACACTTTGCTATTCAAGAAAATGTCTCCTCATTTGTACTTCAATCATGAAAAAATAAACCCTATGTCTTTTCACTTTGTCTCTTCCATTGCAAGAATCAGGTGAAGCCTTGCTCTGAGTCTGCATGTGCAGACCCTTTTGTCAGCTCCGTTTTTTAGCTCACTTACATAGGCCTGTGCTGTTCATCCTGCTCTGCAGACTAAGCAGAGCAGTCAGAAAAGCTGCCAAATTCAGCTGTACATACATTACTGTCCCCTAGCCCAGGATGCTGTGACCTGTACCCATTTTTATGTGACCTGTACCCATCTGCGATGTCCTGGAGGCACGGGAGGTGTCAGTGAGCTCTACCTGCCCAGGGCACAGGAGGTGTCAGTGTGCTCTACCTGCCCAGGGCACAGGAGGTGTCAGTGCTGTACCTGCCCAGGGCACAGGAGGGGTCAGTGAGCTCTACCTGCCCAGGGCACAGGAGGGGTCAGTGTGCTCTACCTGCCCAGGGCACAGGTGTCAGTGTGCTCTACCTGCCCAGGGCACAGGAGGGGTCAGTGTGCTCTACCTCCCCAGGGCACAGGAACGCTGTAGGTCCGCGGCTCCCCTCGAGGGCCGTCTGCTGTGTGACAGCGGCTTTGCTTGGATCCAATCACCTCAAACATCAGCTTCTCGGGGGCACCACGGGACACAGAGACATTCACCTCCAAATCCTCCCCCAGCTGCAGAGTGTGGGAAGCTACTGCAGCCTGAATTCCAGACACTGGCTCAATTAAATGAACAGCAATACTCCCGGAGATCTCCGACGCCGTCATGTTTCTGGATGCTCGGATTTCCAGCTGATGTATCCCTGGGCCTATCAGCTCTTGAGAGGCACTGTTGAGTGTCAGATTATGGGGGGCAGGACCTTCCTTTGCACTGGATTCAGTCAGTGTGGTGTTATCTGCTAATATTCTGTAGGTTACTCCATTGCCTGCAAAAACACAGATGAAAATTTCTCACAGCTTGTGCAATAGGCCAACAAATCCCAGATGCTTTGTGCAGCATTCCAGTGTTTATACAGGAGTCACTGCAGCAATGCAGTAGTTTTTAATGAAGTCACTTAAGGTGACTTAATGAAAATCTATCATGTGTTTTCTGCTGGAAATGTTTTGAGAAGAGAATTCAAACATACACTACTGAATTTTAATTTTTTTTCAGCACATATGTGGCTTCCAGGAACTTGAAGTGAGAAAGAAACACACACCAGCTCAGAGTGGGGTCCTCTTACTCTAATCAGAGGAACATACCCTCTGAATTTCTAACTTCAAATATGGAAATATTCTGACTGGCATCATATGGATTTTTCTGACAAAAGTTATGCTCGTGCTGTCATCTTTGTCAACAGGAAAAAAGGGTTTATACTTATGCTTTAGGTGGTGAAATTTGTCTGAGAAAGTACCCCTCCAGGGGAACTGAAAGAAGTAAATTGCAGGAATACAACAATTAGAGGGAAAGCATTCACTAAGAAGAAGGATTATTTTGCATAAGGAAAATCTTTCTTCTATCCCATGGATGGCAATAATATTTATCCTTCCCTTTAAATCATGCAGAGAAATTATCCTCACCTCCACTGAGCTGCACTTGGATCCACAACAGCTCCCCATAGAGCGTACGGCAGTGGGAGCTGTTCCCTGTTTCATACTGGCTGTAGCAGCCGGTAATGCTGAGCTGATCCTCCTTATCTTGAACAGTCACCTGCCTCTGTGCCATCACGTGCCACTCGCTGCTGGTGCACTCCACAAAAACTGTGAACTCCCCAGGAGAGGAGTACCTGTATGTGAGGTTGCTGACCAGTCTAGAATAGGAAGAGAACAGCTGCTTGTTGTGGAACACTATCCTGGGAAGTCCTTCACCTTACGTGATAGCACATCCCCAAATTTCATTCATTCAAATGTCTTTACTGCCACTAAGTCAAAATCTGACTTTTAAATCCAGCAGAAAGATGTTTGATCTATTAAAGACAGGATTTTTATGCAATTAAAACAAGAGAAAAAACTACAGCATGTCCTTGTTATATCTTAATTGTTATCAAAAAACACTATTCAAACTTAAGGAAATAATATTTACTTTTAGTTTGGCAATTACTGACATGTTTTCGGCAATTTTGAGTCTTGAGATCTGGAATAAATAGTCTTGGAAATAGGAAGCACTTGTGGTTGGCAGCTTAATATAAAATTTTGTGTTGATTTCCAAACAGGTTTTTGCAGAATCCAAGTCTCTCGTATGTATGTTCTGTTATTAAGTTATCTAGTTTTTAACATCTCATTTATGAGACTTGGCACATTCAATAAAGTGCAAACAGTGAAATGTACAGTTTGTCTGAAGAGAAATGAAGGCTATATCTTACGTTAGAGGGTAGTAAGGATCAATAGTATGACCATCTCCAGTGCTAATGGTACAGGAAAGATTCCCAGAATATGGTGAGAGCAGCCAGTTCAAAGTGACTGTGATATTTTCAAAGACAAAACATGTGTCTGTCATAACCAGCTGCAGACCTGCAAAGCAGAATGACAATTCAGTGCCAGTGTTTGTCTACTTTTCTTACAAAATTCAATTAATTTTCAGGCATTGAGAGCCAGTCTGCTCCAAACCACAGTTGGTACTGCTGCTAATGTGCATGCATTAGGGGTGTGACAGGGAGCTGATTCTTTTCCATGACTACTAATCAGAAATTTCGTTGGAACATAGTTTCATCTAAATGTGTTTTATGTGTCTCAGTTTCTGGGTTTTGTATTCTACCCAGAACCCTCAGTTAGGACAGGGAATCTGCATTTTTGTGCTATTTTCTGTGATCACCACTATTTCTATTTCTTCCCTGAAGACAGAACAGTGATTTTTAAGATAAATATCAATGTCTCAGTGTTACAGAAAAGAACAGAACAGGCTTCTAGTGTGGAGAGCATCTTCCCTCTTACCTTCCTTGCAGTGGTAGTGAATAGACAAATAGCTTCCCAAAGCTGGACAAGGATCTCCAAAGAAAATGCCATCTGCTGCCACCTGGCAGGCCTGCAGACCATGACATTGGCCTGAAAAGGGAGCATTTCAGATCAGCAAGTTGCTTTTGCCTTTACTTTCACAACAGCTCAGATGAAAGATGATTGATAAACAAAAATGGCAGGAAGAGCAATATCATGTCTCTGATTTCTAGAAAGATTCCCACATCACTTTGACTTGAGTATGTTGCTTATTGTGTGCATTTCTTAGCACCATTTCATTTTATTGGAACAAAGCTGAATTTGAAAAGATACAAAAAAAAAAAAAAAAAAAAAAAAAAAAAAAAAAAAAAAAAAAAAAAAAAAAAAAAAAAAGCTTATGTGCTTTGTTTAATTTTGGCTGGAAGTCCTAAGGATCACCCTGGGGACAGGCCACAGTCACTGTTTGGTCTCCAAGCCCTTGGCTCCAGCAGGGTGGGTGCCTGGCACATGGCAGGCAGCAGCAGATACATCCTGCCCTCATGTCCCCATGCCTTTTCACCCCTCCTGGTTTGGAGGTAGGTTTGTCTGGACATGTTGCCTTCCATCTCTGTCAAGCCTTGTGTATCCCACTGAATTTGTCAAGGAATCAGTGTGCTCACATATTTTCCTCCTACAGTGAGGAGCCAGGCACACCCTTATCCTTTATTTGCTCCTCCCCTCCTCTGAATCTTTGCTCCTCACAAAATCCCTCCTTTCCATCCACCCTCCTGTAGCAACCTCCTCCCTGTCAGAAGTTCTCTGTGATTCCCTTCATTTTAGGAATAATCCACTTTCCCATTTGCTAACTCTACTGGAATACAAGATAAAGTATTTAAGGGACAAGGAACTTTGGTACACATTCTGTGTTTCTAACAGGCAATGCTGTAAGATACCACCTGCTACTTCATCTCCAACACTGATCCAGCTGCAGCCTTCATCTGTTTCCAACTGGAGAGGAGTCTCTGACACACAATAGTGAGGGGTCTTCCGCCCATAGAAGCTCTCTTCAATTTGAATAACTTCTCCTGATCCACACTGTACAGTGGCATTGTAATTATCACAGGCAATGCTCTGGCCAGATTCTAATAGGAGAAAAAAATCCCAAATATTACCTTTTTGAATTTCTGAAAAATCCTGCTACAATTTTACTTCATGTCCATTTTGTTTTGTTTGTCTTTCTTCCATTTTCCCCCTTTTAAGCTAAACAATTAAGAAAATTACAAAATAATTAAATATTTATATTTTTTAAAAGTCTAAAATAATAGATTTATGCTTTTGCTGCCTTAAAACATTGAGGAAATTTCTAATAAGCAAAAATATTTTAATTATATAACTAAATAGTATTTTTTGTGGAAAACCCTTAGCATTTGTTTGACCTGAAATACTGGAAGGTTTTAAGTTACTCCTTACTTCCGAAAGAGATGTATGGATTGCATAATATTCAGGTAATTGCTTTGGAGAATAGTTTGCATATTAAGTATGGGAGCTGATCCCATTTCTGCTACAGAGACTCCTTTGTTCCTGTGTGATATTTGACTGACTTCATTCAGCAGGACTGCTCAGATGGATAAGGTCATAGCTCTAAATGCATACACCTCATTCTTTGATTAATCTGGGACAGTTAATTATCTTTCAGAATTCTTAGTATCATGTAGTAATCAGGATAGTTAATAGCCTGAAGAGGAGAATGTGGATAACTGCTCTCATATTGGAGTGTTGCAAAAGGATGTTTTTGTTTCAGCTGTCCCAGGTACATTGTCCTCCCGTTGCTGTTTGGATCATTCCCCTCAAGTCCCTTGATTAACAGTGCCAATGTGTGCACACTGCAATAATTGTGTGCTATTGTTATTTAAAGGCTAAAGCTAAGCCTGGCTGTAACTATAGCAACATGATCAGTTTGCAGATTAGAGCTCTCTAAATAAGCTTGAAAAATAACTTGCTGGTAAATTCTAGTATGGACTATTATCTCATGCCTTTTCTTGTTCTCTAGATGAAGATTTCTCACAGTATTTGCCGTCTCTGCAAGTTTTACATGGAAAGATGTACAAAACTTGGTTTGTGTTCCTAGGTACAAACCCTGGCTCAATACATATATATTTACTATAATAAACTGCTAACCTGCAGAGCACCAAATGGTAGAATTGCCTTGATCTGGTCTTGGTTTCCTGGGTAGTGGAATGATGAATATAGTGTAGCATATTGTTGCTCTTTGAATTTAATGGGCTCTCAGTCATATCCTATGGTAACAGATGATAGTTTCCTTACAAACAGACAGTTGTCTACCGTGGTTGGAATGGAAAAATGATTTTAGTCTGTTTTTGCAAGGAAAATAAGCTTAAGGAATTGTGCTGTCTGCCAGTTTCCTCTCCCCCAGTCATTTTTAATGTTAGTCATCTTCAGCCAAACTTGATGTATAGATATAAACCTTCAACGCCCTAAAATTTCATGAAATGCAATATCTAGGGAGAATAGAAAGAGCTATATCAATGTCACTGTGAGGAGTAGGAGCTATAACCCTACATTTACCTATTCTGGACATGGAGCAAATACAGCTGGAGCTCTGGAGCTGCAGGGGAGGGAACTGAGGCAGTGAAAAGTATTTGCAGAGGTGAGACATGCTGGGGATATGGGAGTGAACTGGGAGTGCTGAGGAGGAGGGTGGGGAAGGGATGTGGAACAAAAAATCAGGATAGGGAACAAAGTTCTATTAGTTCTGCTTATTGCAGAAAAACTTGCTGTTTATGCCAGTAGTATTAGACTGCTGGACAGGGCAGTAGCAGATCTAGGGCTTGTGGAAACCTGTACTTGCATACTTGATTGGAAGCCTTTTCATGTTAGTGAGCCTGCAGCCAGACTGTCCTTCCAGTGCTTGTGACCCCAGTTCTAGCTGCAGTTTAAAGCACTCTTGTGCAAAGTGTGAGGTACATAAATTCCCTTCATATCTATATGTTGAAAGCATTCCTTTCCAGAACTGTTTGTTCCAAGTCACAATTTGAGGGACACAATGTCTGTGGATTTTCTGTCTGAGCACAGGAAGTACAGGTTCTGTCTGCTTCCTTAACCTGAGGAAAACCTTGAACTTCACCTGATGGAGGGGTCTGAGAAGAAACAAGAAAAACTTGCTCTCACTTTTGCTCACTGCAGGCTCTAAGGAGAAGTACCTCTGGAAGCCTGACTGTGTTTTTGCTGCAGTTACAAATGGAAAATTTTATGGCATATATTAATGAGTGTTTTTCCCACCTAGCTCAGGTGCCATGGTTTTGTGGGAGTTTATTCCTGCAGCCATGTTTTAACCTTGCCAGCTTATGTCCACTGAAGATGTGGACAGCTACATTTTAGATTCACTCTCAGATCCATTTCTATTTTACAGCCCTTTGCTGGAACCCTGGACCTTAATGTCTGGTTGCTGAGCCCCTACATCTCCCAGTGGTTTGTTCTTCCTTCTTTGGATCAGGTCTTACATCAGCACACTGGAAAAAGGAGCACCTGCTGCCATTATGTGGCTTTTTGCTTGTTCACATTGAGTAAGATTCATTAAGTTATTTCCCAGCTACTTTGAAAGCAACAAGGCAGTTTATGCCCCATTGTGATCACAGCACACTCACTTCACTGTTCCAGCTGTTGTGTATCTTACCAAACTCGCAAATGAAGTCAAATTCCTGGCTGCAATTTTCAGTCACACCCCACTGATACTTGGCATTCTTCAGGATGTACCCACACATGGATGAGAAGGGAGATGGCTGATCCTTGTACCAGTTACTGTAACTTATATTTGAAGTGTCCAGCCAAGTTATTGACCCTGTGAACAGAGAAATTGTGTCCTAAGTGTTTATTTTTCACAGTAATACAATTAGAGTCAGAGCCTGCAGAGCAAGACCTGCTCCTGCTGAAGCAGAGGTGGTTTAGTCTGGGTAAGGATCTTCAATTACATTTTATATTGAACCTGATGCAATCATGAAAAGAGACACTGCCACTTCCACCTGTGTTCCCAGCCTCAAGATTTCACCATTTCCCTTGCATCAGACCTTGCAGCACTTCCTAGTGAGATGAATTGGCTTCCACTGGAGACTTAACACAGCACATTTGTTTCACTGGGTCAGCAAGATGGTCTCATTCACCATGTGTTCTCACAACCACAAGATCCAAAGGAAAGGATGATGACATGCAACAAGGAAGTGAAGCAGAAAATTAAACATCTTAATATAAATCTGAAGGTAGAGCAACAAAAGACAGAGGCTTTTCAGCAGATATCTACAAAGACACTGCATTTTTACAATGTTAAGAAAGCATTATGAGCTGATACAGTTTTAAAGACATGATTTTAAAACCACCTACCATCAGTAGTTTCATTCAGCAAGAAGTTTGAGATCAGTCCTATCCACCATTCCTGATCCTCAGCAATATGTTTTTGCAAGAACTCTTGAGTGTCCTCATTTTGAATAAAGACAAGGTGCCCTCCTCCTCTCTCACACCAACTCTGGGCACTTGTGAAGGTTTGCTGGAGTCTAACAAACTCATAGCATGAATGGTTGAAAGCTTGCTGGTACTTTGCACAAAGTATTCCTTCATCAGTTGCTCCCTCCACAGCCAAGCACACAGCAAGAGAAATCAGAACTGTGACCCTCAGCCACATTCTCAGCTCGGTGCTGTGTGTCGCACTTGTCTTGCTTGCCAGGGCACCACTCTTTTTGCTGCCCTCTTCAAAACCTTGAGATGTCATCCTTGCAATGCCATCAGCATTTCTCCTTCCCCTTTGCTGCTCACCACAACAGCAGCAACAGAGCCTGGAACAGAACAGAACCTCTAATATATAATTGTGATTGCATCTGGGGGGTGTTGCGCTGTTGCTAAGCCCCTGCACTGACCCTTGTGAGCTCTATTGTACAAATGTCACATCCCAGGTGAGATCAGTTTGAGAAGAAGGCATTAAATCATTGCTTTCCTCATGAGCAGAGAAGATAAAGTTGATATATGCTGCTGTTGAACACGTGGAAAAGTGAGATAAAGCTCCTACATCAAAGGCTTCATTGTGAGAACATTGAAGTTGGGAGGTCTTTACAACAGCAAAGAGATGCAATAGTGAGAAGAAGAAAAATGAGAAACACAAGGAGTTATGAGAAGGGAAAACACACTGCTTCTCTAGATATATTTAATTGGTCTGGATCTCTTTATTTGTAGTAATTATTGTTTGAGGTGCTTCTTTTAGACGCTAATGTAATTTTGATAATTACTCTATCATATCCATCCTGCCCTCCTGTTTACGCATGTGAAGATTCATCTCAGCTGTTCCAAATAAGCTTCATTTTGAAATGTTGTGTCTGCTTAGAATTTCACACACTAAGTGAAATGCTCCCATCATCCCTTAAAAGATAAGCTGCTCTACCATTTGGAGCTACAGTATTTATACCTGCTGGGAGGCAGAGGGGAAGGCCATAACTTAAACGAATGATTTAGGAAAGATGAAAATATTGCCTTAATCATCAGAACTACTTGAGAGCACTATTTGCACATTCCAAAGGCTGCTGATGGACTTTGGGAAGCAAGCCCAGCAATATTTAGGAGCTGAAATCTCTTAATGCACCTCAACTTCCTTATTAAAGATATCCATCAGGTTTACAAAGCCACCAGCTTAGTAGAATCACAGTACAAATGAGGATTTTAGCTATTGTGATCCTTGGCATTAACTCCATTGAGTTTGATGCCATTATTATTAATTTATACCACCATAACCTGAAATTGAAAGAACATGCACTTATGTTTAGACATGGGTCAGTGAGCCAGTTACCACAGCACAGAGGAAACAGTGGTGTTTGATGGATTCCTGCACTGCAGAAATGCCTCATGCAATGCACAGCTGTGCTGAAGGCAGTGCCATCCCTGCAGTGTGCCAGTCCAGCTCCAGCTTTCTGCCAAAGTCAAGTCATGCACTGAATCCAGTCAACATCTAAGAGTGAACTTCAGTCTCAAGACCTTTCTGGACCTCCAGTTTATGGTTGTCTTGCTCAGCTGGAAAAAGCAGGACTGTTATCAGTATTTTCAAGATAAAGTTAATTGGAAATTGTTTAATAGGTAGGAAAATTGTGGAGGATGGGAGGAAAGGAGAAGAAAATACACTGTGCTGGATGTCTTTCTTGTCACCACACCTGTAAATCAAAAGTTCAGCCATGGAACCCTTGGAGCAGATCCCACATGAATTTCTGACTGATTAATAGGGAGAGCTTATGGAGCAGCTAAGATGTGAATATTCACACTGGATTTCCCAGCTCTGGAGAAGGCCAATCCATATTCTAATTAGCTAATTGGCCCAGACACCCATCCCCTACCCGGATGAGACTGTGTAATTACGATTATCAGCTGCTTCTGTCGGGGCTGTCTGCATATTCAGAGTCCCTTTTAGGCCCTGTACAAAACTTGACAGGCTTCAGTTGGGAACGCCCAATCCAACTGTTTTATATTCAAGCTGTTGCAGCAGTCAGAGAGCTGAGAGCAGCTGCTCTTCAGTTAGTTGGCCACTGTATGTTTGCATGATGCTTTCTTCAGACTCCCTGCTTCTTCTTGGGCCCTGCTGACTTTGCCAGGCTTCACAGGAGCTGGCATCCAGCCCTCCCACTTTATCCTTCTAGATATGAGAAACACAGCCTGTTTCTGAAAGCACAGGCATGATGAAGGAGACTGTACTTCAATGTACTGGCTTGGTGATAGAGATATTTTCAGTAGCAGCTCACTTTTGTGATGAATGTGTTCTGTAGCATTGTTCAGTTCATTCTCTGCTACTGGAAATCTGACTGCATGAACATACTAAAGATGCCAGGGCTGAGGGTGCCACAGGCTCTCCCCTGTGAATCTGCTCCAAAGGCATTGAAATTAATGGAAGTCTTGTCTCTGGCTTTGACGGATTTTCAAATAGACCCTGAAAAAGAACAAATAATGTTTGGAAATGTCTACAAATAAAGCCAAGCTCTCCAAGTGAGTCTACTGTTGGCAATTTCTATAGCAATGTGCATTTTTTTCCTAATCTACGGTTGCTATAAGTTACTCTTCAGCTGCCTGCAGCAGATGGAGAGTGGAAGAAAGACAATTTCCCTCTTTGGCAGTTTGTTGACTTTTTATACTTTAGTGCCAGGAAAGCATTCTGTCAGTCTATTCTATTTACCACAAGAATGAGAAAAGAAAATACTGCTTTTAAAGCATCAAAATTAGCAGCTAGGGTCTTCAGGAAGAGAGAAACTTCTGAAAACCCTTTTCACTCACAAGTGAGAACTCGATGTCAAGTAAATAGTGCTCCTTAAACTTACCTTCTTGTGAGAAACATGTCTTTTGCTTTCTTCCTCAACAGAAAGACATTTCTTTAAAAATAGCTTTCTTATGCAAGAAGTAATTGACTTTGGAGTGGTTCTCATCTGTACCCCTGTGCAGATCACAGATCACAGCTGCATCATGACAGCCTGAGAACGTCCTGTGATTCAAACTGCAGCACTGCAGAACAGCTTGACAGTCCATAATAGAGACCAGAAAGTGCTAGATTTGAAGAATTAAGGAAGTGAAGAGCTGCCAAAGAGAAGGAATAAATCACGCCCCTGGTTCATTTTGGCCGTTGTTCATTTGCCTTGAGGAAGAGCAAGTAAATTTACTCTCTACAGAAGGATATTACCATCCTTACATCCTGAATATTACTGAATGTAATATACAAATTTTATCAGGAATATAGACATCCCTGTGTTCTATTAATTGAATAAACATAAAAATGGAAAACTGATTTCTATTACTTTGACTTTGAGGTAGAAAAAAGACTATTTTCAAGTATGATGAACTTGAGACAAGGTTATGAGTCCATTTTACAGTGTCATGTAAACTTCTGCAGTGTGAAGAACATTGTTACCCTGATAGGTAAGAAGTATTGAGTCCTGAGCAGACTCTACACCTCCACCTACACCTTCCATCTCTTCAGCTGGCCTTAAAAATGTCCATTTACCAGTTAGTTTAAGAAGGTGGATCACAACCCCACTTCCTTCCTTGCTTCTCTCCTGTGCTGCTTATCCTGATGGTGGGACCCAGTTACTGCTGACTGAAAAGGGTTTGGTCTTGTTGTTGCTTCTACTGTCTAATTTTCCATGAGGCAACACACTGAACTTACCAGTGATCCCTGCCAAGTTGCAATTTTGATGTTATCTTGTTTATAAAAACAGGGAAAACAATTCTTATCTGTACAGGGTGCAATAATTAAATTAGACGTTCATGCCTGGCATGATGGGGTCAGGATAAAGATAAGTAGGATTATGTTCAGGAGCTCTTGGTTTGAACATAATTTCTGTTTATAGGATGTGTATGGTTACCTAGATAAATCACCTGGATAAGTCCCTGAGGATCTTCCCTTAGGAACTGTCCCCTTGGAAGTGTCTGGCATTGCCTTTAGGCCCATAACTGGCCTTTCCTCATTGCCACAGTTGATGCATCAATCCCTGCCTCTTTCCCAGCTATTTCCCTTATGTTATTGCCTTTCAGACCAGAACTTTGACTATTAGGAAGAACGGGATGAGTGGGACCCATAAGAACATTTATTGAGCTGGGTTTACTGATGGCCAAATTGAGCCCCAAGTTCACACAGAAAGGAGCAGAACTATCTCAAGAACCTGATGACGCTCTTGTGATGATGTTTGACTAAGTGGTACAATTTACATCTGCCATTGCCTTAATATCTTAATTAGAGAACTATTCAAAGCATTAAAGGTGCCCTCTTTGGGTAAAACATTAACTGGTAGATATAAGTAGACTGAACTTTGCCCAGCACACACAGAGGTAAAATCAGTTGCTTGGACCTGAATTTACAGCCATCATTTACAGCCACTGTCTCTGCAGTCTCTCCATAAGTGTAAAACTGGCCAGACTTCTAAGGTGTCTCAATTTCCACCTCTTGTTTGTTTTGTTTAATTTGGTTACACTTTTTTTTTCTGCTTATTATGAGCTATTTCAAAGCTTACAGGACATGGAAACAGAGAGGAAAAAAAGGTCTGTTACAAGTTGTTTTCATTGATAATGTCTCTTACGAGTAGCCATCCAACAGCTTACAAAAGAGATCAGCTTCACAATCCCCATAATGAGACGAGTGGAGGCCCAGCTGCCTCTCTGTTCAGGAGCACTGTTTTTAAGTTAAGCCCTCTACACTCAGTTGCCATTTGCTAAAACTAGAAAGCAGTCCTTTTGAGTTTTTCTTTATGTTTCCCCAAAGATGTACAGTAGGTTACCAGGGAGGAAAGAGTGCAGCAACATTAACTTCTGTCATTGTACCCATTTGTGACCCCATTCCTGCACCTTCAGTCATGGGAGGGAATGCCAACCTTCATGTTGTCATTCTGCCCACTTGAAAACACATGACTGAACTGTATAATTTACATATTAAAACATGTAAAAAGGGGTGTTGAAAGGTGCAGATAAGGTTATAGAAGTCTTACAGCTAGGAAATTTATGTGGGTACTGTGGTTATTTGTTTTAATGTCTAGAATTAAATTATGATCACTGGGCAGGCTCAGTCTGATGGATAACAGAATGAGTAGACTAGCAGTTCCATGCCTCAGCACTTTAATTGTTTTAAGTTATATTATGCATTTATTTTAATGAACAATTCAATATTTCTTGTGATAGGTATTAAAAATATGTAAAAAGAAAGCAATACTTTTGTTTATCAAAGAAATTATGAAATCTCACAAAAAACCCCCTTCCCAAAATTAAAATCTTATCAAGGAAATTAAAATCTCACAAAACCAGTTATTTTTGTCCAAATAATGAGCAAAACAGCATATAATCAAAATTATTTTGACCCAAATAATATCTGGTCAGAATAATATAGGGAAACTATTGTTATTTAAATTTGAACATATTACATTAATAATTTGTGTTTGCAATTATATCTGGACAGTGCAAGAGATATGTTTCTAAATAACCTGGTGTCAGTTTTCTGAAATGAGATCATGCCAATAAAAGAGTATTTAACACAGATAAGAAGTTGTGTTTCTAGAAAGTGAGATAACAATCAGTGTGATTTCAGCAAGAACAACTTCTAACTTCATATCAGTTTTACTATTGGAGTTTTATTAGGTAATGATAGGTAACTGTTGATAGCTTAAAGTTCTTAGTACAGCTTAAAGTCACATATATCTAGTCAATTTGATGTTTATTAATGGGCTTTAATTAGAACTCAATTTCTATAAGCAAAAGATTGAGATTAAAATAAATTAAGTACAATAGAGATAAAGAATTATATTGGTCTCTCTGTGATTTATAAGGCAATAACTTGCTTCTTGCTAAGTGAACCAAAAGCACTAATGTAGGCACACAGCAATGGCATTTTTGTTGTACTAGAAATGCAGTTAACAAGCTCTGCTGCCTTGGAAGGCTTTGTTTTGATTAACCACAGAGATCACACCCAAAATGTCACCCCCAGCCTCCAAAAATGTCTTCATGGCCCTTTTAAAGTCTGGAAGAGAAGCTCAGGGCATGCAGAGACTAGAGGGAAGTGAAAAGTGAGAAAGGGCCCAAGAGGAAACAGCTTGTGGCCTTCACCACAGTTGTTTAGAGCAGAAAGAAATTTAGTGAAGCAAATCTGCATGTGGTGGGGAGCTGGTGACTTCAAAAATATTATCATGAGGGGTGAATAGAGAGAGGAAACTGTGGAGAGAAATGTGAGATTTGCTTGAGGGAAGACATACATTTTGAAACAAGAAGAAACATTGTGAAATAATAAAATTAGAAAAATCACCCAATCTGCATCCTCTACTGCTGATAATTACACATAATAATTGTAAATCAATGCTTTGGTATTTTGCCATTTCAATGTAAAAAGGGGAAATCACACAGTCGGCACAAAAATTAATCTTCACATACTGTGTTAAACTGCTTATTTGTCATTAGTGTGATGAAAACAACAAAAAAAAGTGTTTTGCTGGTAAATGAAGTGTTTTTTACTGTCAAGCAGGAAAAACTAACTTCATAAAGCTTCTTTATTTAAGTTGTACAACATATGAGACAAAACTTTCAGTCACAGACACCTAAAATTAGCTACCAAACACATTTAGGTTGATTTCAGAAGCTGTTGGATATCTGCAGCTCCTTGCTCTTCCATTCAGAAAACTTTTAACAAGGTTTCCAATTATCTCATCCTGGCTGAACCTTAGCCTACATGAACAATTGGGGTGGAGGAGGCAAAAGAGGTTTGAATTAAACTTTTTATTGCTTGCTTGTTCTGTGGAAATCTTAATATGACTACAGATTAGACAATTCACAGATCAGATAATTAAACCTGCAGCATTAAGAACTGCACACATAAATGGATGAGGATACACTTAAACAAAGATATTAAAGCAAAACAGAACATTGTGGAGGGAGAAAAAGTCCCCATGGCTTAGAGAGAGTAGAGTTGGGCAGCCTTGTTGTTTTTGCCAGATTCTTTTCAGTCTCTAAATTGCTGAAAAATCCCTCATTTGGCTTTGTGTTTAAAGTGAATCAACATCTCAATGCACTCTCACATACATGCAAGCACACATGTGCATATATACAGTGGATATACATGGCTATGTGTGTGTCTCCACATATATGTGCACTTTGATCCCCTTCATCTCCTGCAGCCTTCTGGTTCAATCCTGCTGTTTATTAGTATTACCAATTCAAACAAAGACCTTATATTTTCTCTTCTAATCTGGCTTTTTATTTTGTTATCATCTGCTTCTGTCAGTGCTTTCCAAAAAGAGACCAAGGCATGCCATCCTGATGATGTCCTGGAGTGAAGATCAGCCATCAACCAGACAGGAGGTTTGGAGAAGAGGAATAATGTATAATAAATGTGTCAGAAGAGTTTGTAGCACAAATTGTGTTTTGAAGAAAATAACTTTTATAGTTCTAAGAGATCAGTCAGTCTTAAGAAGTGATGTTAAACATTTTGGGAACAATGGTGATTCAGCTGAAAAAATCGGATTTTAGGGTAACCCCATATGAAATTGCATAATATATAATTGTGCAAAGATTTTCTTTATCCTTCATGGTCAATGGAGCCTAAGATTTACTTCACAATCACATGCTTTATATTGAATTAATTCTCTTTCCAGAAGATTTTAAAATTAACAACACTGAACTCAGTTAAGTACCTTATCTAGAAACAAAAGCATGAAGTTAAAAATCTGCCTTAGTTTTAATGAATCCTAACATACTTTCATAGGTGGATTTGGGTCACATATGGGAGAATATGGTAAAGTGAAAAGATGTTTAGTTCAAAGATGTGCCACTCAGTTGTCTCTGGAACAGCTTCTACATACAGAAATACATCACAGGAATATTCAGTGGTGATAATTTGTTAATTTCCAGAACAGCCCAGTTTGAAATCACAGAATGGAAAGAAAAGGATGATCCTCTGTTCTGTAGTACTTTGCACTCTCAGAGTGCCACTTCCAGAAGAGTGAGCAGAGATTTCATTTCTTTTCCTCTCCCTACCAGCCAAATGGGACAAGCATCCCTAGCAGTGTCCAACATTTACCTGGAAAGCTGCAGGTGATGTTTCAGGCACTCCAGCTGTCCCCTGGCTGTGCCTGCCTGCCTCTGCCGGGTTCATAAGGAGCAGAGTTAACACATTTCTTCCTACCCCTTCGAGCCAGTGAAGGAGTTAATTCTAATACGAACGTGCAAGAATTAGAGTGTATGTGCTAGGGATTAAAGATCAGCTATTATAAATAGTCAATCTATAAGCCACCGGCCACCAGCTCGAGCTGCACTTTGACCTTATCTTTATATGTGACAGGAAAGAGCCATTCTCAGCCCAGAGCGGGGGGGGACAACGGCGCCTGCAGGAGCGGCTGGGCAGAGCGCAGGCACCGGGCATTTGGTTCCTCAGAGATGGATACGCTATATGGCAGGAACAAGGAAGAGCACCCAGAGCCCATAAAAGCTGAGGTGCAGGGTAAGTGAAAGAAAAATCTGTTGTAAAACGAGCCGCTATTTGGGTGTTTTTTCAAAAACTGCAACTCTTCTTCGCCCGAGGCAGCGCTGGAAAGGGAAATTGAGAGAGAGGCGCAAAGGAATTTTGTTTAAAGGACTGATCTCAGATAATATTTGTGACCTTTCTGGGGGATTTTCCTCACTCTGTGAGCATTTCTGTGTACTTTTCGAAAGTCTGTTTGAACAGGACTCACTGAAGTTGGTGGGATTTCAGCTCGGACACCCCCTCCCCCATGGCTCTGCTCACACTTTCGGTTTCTCCTCTCTGTGACCCTCCCTGCCCTCCGCTCTCCCGGGGAGGGTCTCTAAAATCGGGGCTCTTTACCAGTAGCACGGCTAAGCAGCAAAGCACCAGTATAGGATGCCTCAGGGTAGAGTTAAGAAGAGGGTTTAGAAGACAATCCAGGAGAAACTGCGGAGTATCCTTCGGGGAGAAGTTTAAAGTGTCTCTCTAGGGATGACGCTCGACCAAGCTGTTATTTTTCCCCATTTCTTTTACTTTACAGAAGACATTTTTTTGTTATAGCTGCAGGAGAGATTTGTTGAACCCCTACTTAGTGAATCTTGGCTGTGTTATTTGTGATAAATAGTCCAAGAAATGGTAGGGATCTACCATTCCCGAGTACAAAACTTAAAGAGATGACAATTAAAACTTGCAGGACTTTGTTGCTGTTCATTTTGGTGGCTGAATTGGAAAAGATTTTATGTCAAGTCAGACAAAGTGCTTTGTTTTAGTGCCTTTGAATTATTTTATGCTTTTATGGGATTATGTCTTTCATTTTTTTTCTCAAGATAACAACTTATTATCAAAACATTTGAAGTTATTTGCAAACTTATCAGACCTGATCTGTATTATGCAATAGTTTATTTGAACAAAGACTGCATGTTTCAGAAGGTAAAGTTATACATACAAAGCATTCCTTCACTGCTAAGGAAAATAAAAGAGAGCCATGACCTCTTAAAATATTTTCATAGTCCTGAGCTCTGTCAGTATTTTGCTCCTTGCTACTCAATATGTACACTGCAAATATCTGTCACGCTTCTAACACTGGCTGCAATTATCCCACGCTTTCCTATAGCCATGTGATTTTCTGAGATTCTGTTGTTACCATAGTTAATGAATGTCCAAATATTTGAGGATTTCACTGTGTCACTAATGTGTCCTCATACATTACAGAAAAGAATAAGGTCCACATTTTTAAAGCTTTACAAGCACTTTTGGATGCTGATTTGGTACTCAGTGTGATTTACAGAAATGCTTAATTCCCAGTAAAATAAATTCTCTGAAAACCTCTCTCGATGACCCTTTGCTCCTTGTTTTCATACAGAAATCATGTCAGAAATTACATGGAATTGCACCAGAAATTTAAGAAACTGGATTTAGTCCACAGTGCTTTAAAAAGATCTTTTTCCCTTTCTTATCTTTCCCAGCAGAATTATCATATTTAAAAATATACTATAGTTATTGCTTTGGAGATTCTTGTGTTAGAAAGGGAAGTTCCAGGCTCTTCTAGAAAATAACAACAGCGACAATATTAATGATTATGAAGATGATGAAAGTTCATCCATAGTGTCAATAATTTTTTATATACCTCATGTATTGCAGAACTGTAACCCTAATGGAGTTATGCCCTAATGATGGTGCCCATCTCTGGAATTGCTCAGAGCCAGCTTGGATGGGATTTCGAATGACCTGGTCTAGTGGATCTGCCCATGGCAGGGGTTGGAATGAGTTAATTTTTAAGGTCCATAGGAGGACATTTCTAGCTCCTGTAAAGGGGTTTTAACAAGAAAGTGTGTCAACATAATCAGTGTGGGGTGACAAACTCAATGATAAAGAGAAATAGAAGTTCTGAAGAGCTTTTTATGTAAAAGCAATACCCAATGCAGGAATTGTGTGGAGAAGCTGTATGTGATCCTAAATGTTCCCTCAGAAGTCATATGCACAAAGAAGCAAGTTAAGCTTTTTATTTAATATGTGATATGCCTTTGTTCATCTATTTAAACCTATTGACATTCTTTAATTGTTATTTTTCTGTGAGTCAAGTGATAGGTGATGCATTTCTTGCAGGGATTTGATGAGGAACATCTATGATTCAAATCTCACCAGCACCTATACATTTTCAGTACAATATTCCTAGTCTTTATTTGTGTTTAAAACAACAAAATTATGACTACTGTCACAAAAGCACTTCCCAAATGACACTATATTATGCTGTGTAATCTAAATAATGAAATTTTTAGTGGAAATAATTTAGCCTGAAGTCTAAACTGATGTGCTGAAAGCCAGTGTAAGTCATATCACCTATAAATTATGTTTATTTCTGATAAGCTCTGGCTTTTTCTGGCACAAGTAGAAGGGTTTAAATGTATCACTGTAAAATATGAATGCAGGAAGGAAAGGTCCAATTTTATTTACTTTCTGATAATTAACAAATTACATTCCAACAATCTCATTTTCTTATAGTAATCTCTGATAACAATAGTCATTCAGAATGTCACTAGTGCCACATTTTTGAGTAGGATACATTTTAGTAAACCCCAACTCCAATATAATTATATGGTACTGCAAATCTCAACACACCTACAGTCTGTCTGACTACAGGAAGCCTCTGCTTTTAGGAAAACTGTCCTGGAACATTCTCCTTGTCTAAAAGAATGGATCCTGGTAACTCTTTTCTGCTTTCAGGGGAGTTGCCCACTTGGTTGCAAGGGATACTGCTCCGAAATGGCCCAGGGATGCACACCATAGGGGAGAGCAAGTACAACCACTGGTTTGATGGCCTGGCTCTGCTGCACAGCTTTACATTTAAAAATGGTAAGTTGTTGTACATTGGATTGAAAGAAACACAACAACCCACTTTTCAGTGCCTTATGTTGCTAATTTTTCTCTGAGCTGGATTTAAGTGTTGTGGGTTTTGTCTGCAGAGTGGTGTGTGAGGGGGAGCAGCTGTGGGGAAGTCTCCACACACCTCCTCACACCTGACTCTTCCCAGCACAGCTGGAGGATCTCTGCAGGGATGTTTGCAGGGAGATGTTCCATTGTCCTTTCTTCTGCTGTGCCCAAGTTCAGTGCTCTTGTCACCCCAGGACAGCACAAACCCAGCTCTGGGCAGGTCACTGCAGGGCAGCCTTCGCCTTCCACCTGGGCCAAGAAAACCTCTCTTGTTTGCAAAAGAGCAGCCACAAGTTCTGTAGTGCCCAGAGTGTTCTGCTGTGGATGAACAGCTCAGTTTCAGGAGGACCAGCATTCCCCTTTTGGGATCTGGTTGCAGCTATAACAGCTGCCAGGAGAGAAACTGGGCCACTGTGTCACTTCACATGTCAAACCTCAGTATATTCAACACCTTACAGTCTCTCCTCGTGCTTGTCATCCTTATGGAGGAAAAACAGGTAGCTATCTATCTTAATTCAATTTTTTTTTCAGTTAAAACATTTTTCACCCATTCAGCTGTTACAGTGTGAGACAGGATGGTTTACACCCGGATTCTTGTGGCAAAAAATATGTATATAGATACATATACATAAAAAAAGGGATTTACTCCTGTTAGCCTCTAATCCTAGTGTTTACTTTTTAGTTTCCATTTCTGTGACTGGAAGCATTTAATGCCATTGCAGGTTTTCTAGCCTGTCCAGCTCTACAAAACAAAATAACCTATAAAGAAACAATCAGTGTTTTTTAAATTGTCGGTATATCTTATTCACCTAAAGCAAACAGAGCTCAGTTAGTTCAAGTATAGTGATTCATTAAACTGCTGATTCTTTCAAGCAATCTGTTACTCCCATAACTAAATTTTGCCAATACACCACCCATAAATGGATTCTATAATTAATCATTTTTGCACCCATTGTTTTATTTTCTGGAACACTTTATCCAAATCCCTCCCTTCCCCTCAAAAGTTCCCCAGTATAAGTTCTGAGAGTCAGGGAATCTTGACAATTTGTTACCAATCTCAGCAGCTATAAAGCCTTTAAAACAGGGAGTAGGGGACATTGTTGGTTTCATTCCATTGTTGGCTAAAGGACATCTGCTTGAGTTTTTGAAGGACTCAGTATAAAACGTGATTGAAACCTGTTTGTTCTTCCCCAGGGGAAGTTTACTACAGAAGTAAATATCTCCGAAGTGACACGTACAACTGCAACATAGAAGCAAACAGAATTGTGGTGTCTGAGTTTGGGACTATGGCTTATCCAGATCCATGCAAAAACATATTTGCCAAGTAAGCAATGCTTTTCCCAACAAGATTCTTTTATCTACTTCTCTCATCAGCACAGATGTCTGTCTGTTTGCTCTTGACACATATGTACAAATACAACAGTTGATTTGTAGATTTACAATTGCTAAATACTGAAAAGGCCAAGAGATATGTACTGCCTATGGGTTAATCTAAGGCAAATATTTTAAATTCATTTTATCAGCAATATTTACTGCTTTATTCAGTAACACAAGTAGATTATATAAAAAACAAACATTTTCTTTCTCCAGTGTTAGTGAAATATTTTGATACTCTGTAAGGGAAGAAGCAGAAAGAAAGAAAAAGATTTAGAGATGGGGATGTTGTGTAATACAAAATCTGTTCAACAAAAAAAGAGAAGCATCAATAACTACAAAAAAATCAGAAAAACTTTTTAATTAAAGATGGTTTAACAGAAAGGTGAGGTGTATGCTATCATGTTATCCTGTAAAACTGGCTGTAGGGATTCACAAGCAAGTGCAAATAGGTCACCCTTCTCTCCTTCTTGTCACTGAACTACCTCCAGTGACCTCAAACCTGATATTTGGTAAGGACATACATAGTCAGTTACTGCAAAAGAGCTGATATGTTGTAAGTTGTTCCCTTGAGATGAGATTATCTTCCTTCCTTCTTCCAACACTGACATTTTGAGTTCAAAAGGGATATAGCAACTTTGTCTTGGCTTCTATGACTATGATGAAATCATACACTGACAAAGCAAAATGTCAAGCCTATGGGAAGTTCAATCTTCTTTGAAATCATAATTGTGATTTGGAATAACACTGAGAACAAAACTATTCCATTGGGGAGCATATGAACCCATCTATTTTATGAAGGCATACACTGAAAAACCTACCAGCTTTTAGGTGGGAACTGATAGGCCAAATTTTCCCAAGATAGGCACAGGAGAGTTATTAACCTATCCTGCTTAACCAGTGCATGTCCTAGAGCTGACAGCAGGAATGGGCCTGGATGCCCATTTGTGTGTGGAAAAACAGTTACTTGCATGCCCTTAACCCTCACCCAGGCCAAGGGCATTGGAGAAGTCCATCTCTGCTTTCCCATCCTTTCCAGGGAGCTGCCAGGAGTGGGCACAGCAGGGAGAGGCAGCCCCAGGTCTGTGTCCCTGCAGGGTCACTTGTGCTCCATGTGGGGAAAGGCAGCTCTGGCTTCTGCAGCTCTAATGAAATTTCCCTCTGGACAGGGCATTCTCCTATTTGTCTCACACCATTCCTGAGTTCACAGACAACTGTCTGATCAACATTATGAAAGCTGGGGATGATTTTTATGCTACTGGCGAGACTAACTTCATCAGGAAAATTAATCCACAGACTCTGGAGACATTGGAGAAGGTACAAACCACCATCTGTCATTTTAGTTCTTTGTCTGCTGATGAATAAATTTCAGGCTGATTCACAAGAATCCTTTAGCCTGTTCAGGACACAAAATACTTTTCTTCTACTGTTGCCTTACTTTTGAAATTGTGGTAAGGTGAAATAGTAAAGATACCAAATGATAAAAGATATCTTTTAAGAACTCCTGAGTTCAAATTTAAATCCTGTTTAGTTTGGAAAAAGCTGGGCTTTGACCAATATCACTTGTACATAATCTAGGAAGGCTGCAGGAATAATAGCACAGTTACATGATTATTTTGGATGATTTCCATTATTATGTATCTGTAGTTATAAAATTATTTACATAATTTAAAAATCAGTAGGTCAGTTATATGACTACTTTCCAAGGCCCTTATGTAAGATATTATTCAATTATCAAAATGAGAACTTGAGATACTGAAATACATACAATGATTTTTTTTTCCTAGCCCACACTACAGTTTAGGTATAATTTCCAAACTTTATATAAAATAGAAATCTTTTTGCTCCAGCAGATTGCCAGACAGCCCTGTTAAATAAAGTGCTTTCAGGATGAAATGGGCATTTGCAGAATATCTTGCTTAGCTAATCCTCCCTGATGTCATGTGACTTCAAGAGAGAGGTGGCTGTAATTCAGATTCTGTAACTTGTTTTAGCTTTGAATAAGGAAATCATTTAAATAACTAGACAAGTCATTTAGCTCAAGTATTTAAATTTCAAAGCCATTTTTAAATGGTGTGCCAATATAAGGCTGCCAGGGTTAAATACCTGGTGGTTTTGTGGTGTTAGCTGAGATCAATGTTCATTCTCTTACACATCTCTCAAATCTCTTTTGTATCATTTTCCAGGTTGACTACAACAAATATGTAGCTGTAAATGTGGCAACTTCTCACCCACACTATGACAGTGATGGAAATGTTCTCAACATGGGCACTTCAATAGTTGATAAAGGGAAGACAAAATACCTTCTGTTTAAGATTCCTTCCTCTGTACCAGGTAAGATATATCTGTTATTGGTATTTTCTAGAAAATTGTTAGCAATTTCTTTTCTTCAAAGGGCAAGGGTGGTGATACAGCTGTTCTAGTAACCAATGGTGTTAATTTTCTTAATTTCAACCTATTGTGAACTTCATGTTAACTGCTTAGCCTGTCTGGGCATGTGCTCTTACAAAGGTTCTTCTTGAGTACTGTGTAAATAGGGTGTTTCAGTAGGAAGAACCTTACTTTTAGATGAAGAATCTGAAACAATTTTCTCTATAGGGCAGAACATATAATTTGAAGTTGTAAATTTAATTTCTTTGCAAATGAAAATTCTCTTCAAATGCTGATACTATAATTATAGGGAAGCATGACACTAAATAAAATCTAATATAGAGTTAATTCCTCTCTGACCTGGCCAATACTGGCCCTTGCTGAAATGCTGACCACAGTTCACAGAGGAAATCCCTTGCTCTTTTCCCTTCAAGATCTTTTTTCAGTGTGTGTTGTTGAAAATCAGCTGCTATTGTATTGCCTCTTCCTTCTTGAACAATCGAGAGGCCTTCCACCAATTTGCAATTTCTAGCTGAGGCTCAAATTTGGGAACATCTCCTTAGAAGTTGAAAAACACAGGGCCATTTGAACCCCTTTTAAAGCTGCTGATTTAATTAAACATATTTCTCCCCCATGCTGGAACTTCTGAAGACAGTAACCAGTGGAATCAAATCCCAAGAAAAGGGGGCTGTGCCTGAATGGATCCAGCAGTGTGATTTCACTGCATTGCTTCCTGCATGCAAAGTTCTATGTTAATTATACAGGAGTAAACAAACACTTTCTTAACAGGAAAATGCAAATAAAACTGAGAGGAACCAGTTCTTCCCTGCCTGGGAGAAATTCAAGCACAAGTTTGGAATGGAATATATTAGAAATATAATTTTAATTTTTATCATTCATCTTCAGAACAAGAAAAGAAGAAATCTTGTTTCAAGCACCTGGAAGTGGTTTGCTCTGTCCCTTCTCGCTCTCTGCTCCACCCCAGCTACTACCACAGCTTTGGAATCACAGAGAATTACATAATCTTCATAGAGCAGCCCTTCAGACTGGATATTGTCAAAATGGCAACTGCTTACATCCGAGGTGTGAGCTGGGCTTCCTGCCTTGCCTTTAATAAGGATGATAAGGTACTTTTTCTTCACTCTTTTGTTTTTTGGGTTTTTTTTCAAACCTTGACTTTCACATTGCACAGTTTTTTTAGAAGCTGTATGTTTTGGAATACTGTCTCCTGTATCCAGAAATTTCTCAAATAAATATCTGATGCTGAAACTCTAGTGAGAGAGGATAGTTTGACTGTGTGAAATACTGTGTGCTAGCACAGAAATTGCAGTGTGCACTAGCATCCAAGACAGATCCAGTTGCTCCTGGTCCAAACAAACTTCTGTCTGTGGTGGGTGAGATCTGCTCCAGGTGCATTGCATGTGCTGGAGAGCCATTCTGGTGGAAAAGCATGCACTGAACAAAGGAAGAGTCTTTCACTGTGGAAGCTGAGGGCAGAACTGTTTTCTGAGGATCTTATTTCCACATGCTCTGGGCATAAACACATGAGACTTGCTGAGGTACAGGGCACCAGCACCACAGAAACTCTCAACCAAGGCAGATTTATTCAACTTAAAAAGAGAGCAGGGGATTTTCCAGGTTTTTCTGGAAGACTTCAATCCTCAGCCTAGCCCAAATAGTAATTTGCAACAGTAAAATGAGCTTAAAGCTGTCCCACACTTGTTTTACTGCTGTGTTTTCTTCAGAATGGAACTCCTTATCTCCTAGAAGCAAACCCTGAGTTCTTAATATCCTTCAGTACAAATACACAGTGATAGAATCTTGATGGTTACAATTAGAAAATAGTTTTCTAAATAACTATTTGCTGGTTCTGAATGGCTTTAATTAATGTTTTCTCTCTTTCAGACTTGGTTTCACTTTATAGACAGGAAGACTAAAAAAGAAGTGTCCACCAAGTTTTACACTGATGCTCTGGTGTTTTTTCACCATGTAAATGCTTATGAAGAGGATGGCCACATTATTTTTGATATTATTGCCTATACAGACAATAGCTTATATGACATGTTTTATTTAAAAAACCTGGGTAAAGACTTTGAAAAGAATGTCAAACTTATCTCCATACCAACCTGCAAAAGATTTGTGGTTCCTCTGCAGTATGACAAGGTAGAAAGAAAATTACTTTTTAACCTGTTCTTTGATCTGTAATTTAAAATACATCAGTGTGAATAAAGGGTGCATTATTAATTGCCAGCCTTTATGTGCAAATTTCTGATTCTGTGATTCCCAAAGCGTGCAGGAGGTTTGTTTTTTGTATGTCCTGTGGGAAATGGCTGTGGGCAGCTGGACATGGTTATGGATCCTGGTTCTGACACCACCCACTCTGGAGAACAGGGCTGGGAAGAACATGCCATTTTCTTCCCAATGAGATTAGTTGTTAAATGGCATCAAATAGAAGCAGACATACCCACTTGGCTGTTAACTGCAAGGGCATGCATGAGGTTTTGCACAATCTGTTTCTTACACTTCACTGGAAGCCCACATACAATACATGCATGCTCCCAACTGGTGCAATGGTTCAATTAAAACTAGAAGACTTCATTTAAGTGTGATATATAGAGGAAGAGAAAAGATTTTATCTTTCAGTTTAATTTAAAGCATCACTTTACATCATTGTTTGCAGGGAAGATTTTATACTGCCCAGCAACTTGGGCAAGTTTCTGCCTGATACCTTTGGAATGGATATTACTTTTTCTTTCTACATCCTAGAACCTTGCTGCTCTGTTCTTGTCTCAGAAACTGCTCTGCAGCAATGACAAAGGATGTGTTGGATCACACCAGCTGTTCTGCAATCTTAAGAATTCAGCAGTAGGACATTATAGAGTATATCACACCTATTTTTGCTCTGAATTTTTGGCAGATGCAAAACCCTAACCTTGGTGACTTACAGTGAAAATTTGACACCTCGTTCCTTGAAACTCATTTTGATTCCTTAAATTCTCAATTTTATGCTACTTCTGGACCATAGCCATGTGTATCAAAACCTTTCTAAGGACTCAGTGTGATTTAAAATTATTATTCTGTATTATATTAAACTACTATGTGTGCAACAAGATTTCTAATGAAAACCTCAGAATCTGAAATACCATAAGAAGCATCTTCTTGAAGCTTATTTGTTTAATCCCCAAATTATTAATATTAATATCAAACCTGATAATAATCTAACTTAGAAGCATATTTTTAGAGATCCATCATTTTGCAGCATTTATCTCTTTCAGGATGCTGTAGTGGATTCTAATTTAGTCACACTTCCCTCTACTGCAACTGCTGTAAAGGAGAAAGATGGAAACATCTATTGCCAACCTGAAATACTATGTGAAGGTGAGACACATCCTTTAAATATGTGTTGCTACATCAGTTTTTTTGTATTAATACAGGATTCCAAGTCTGATCTCACAACTACTAATATGGCATGCAAATCTACTCGTTAAAAGAGTAATTTTAGTTAAATAAGTCTGTTATAAGTAATACTTCAAATTTAGCTGCATTTTATACAGATTGCTTCTGTAAGAGGATTTTAAACATTTTATCAGGGGATAATAATAGGAATATGTAAATACATAATTACCTAAGGTGAAAGTAATTTCTTAAAATGGTAGCCTCCAATTCTATCCCAGTTATTCATGTCATGTATTTATAAAGAAAGAAAAAACCCCAAACCAGTAAAACCCTCATAAATTCCAGTCTAATGAGTCCCTAAGAATGAAAAATTGTTGCCTTTTGAACTAGCAGCCCTGGTTCATTTATGTTAATACCCATCTTCAGATTCTTAGAAATTCAGACATTTGAAGTCTATTCAACACCTTTATTAAGTAGTTTCAAGGTTTTTTACAGGGCAAAATTTCCTGAAGATTGGTGTTCATATAGGTGTACATTTGAAGTTTTCTCTTGTCTTGTTCCTAAGTCTTGAACTTTATTTTACACAGGGATAGAACTGCCTCGCATCAACTATGACTATAATGGCAAAAAATACAAGTATGTCTTTGCAACACAAGTCCAGTGGAGTCCAGTTCCAACAAAGGTATAATTAACATTTAAAAAGTCAGTGTTTTGCCATTGGTGGGTCATTCACATGGAAAGAAACATGAAATGCCTAAATTCTCCTAAGGATAAGTTCATATTGTACCATTTCCTTCATAAAGTATTCATAAACTCAGGCTTCTTACTCCAGCTTTATATTCCATGAAAGTCTCTTGAATAGCTACTGAGACCCTCACTTCTCTGCTAATTTGGGCTGAACCTTCTGTGATGTGCCAGGAACTACAAAGGAGAGAATAGGAAAAAGAAGTATTATTCACATATATATTTAATTTTTTTTTCCCTTTAGGAAGCCTAACAAAAAAATAAGATATTGTGACATTACCTAATACATTTTAAATATTAAAACAATATCTAATTTTGGGGAGGCTTTCTATTTTGCTGGCTAGTTCTTTATTAGAGGCAGCAAATGCTTTGTTTTCATGTGCATGATACCAAGACAGCCTGGAGTACAAATAGATTAAAAGAAAAAGTATTTAGATTTAAATGTATGAGTATTATACAGACAAACTCACTCTTTACAATTCTTATTCTGTGACTACAAGGCAACACAAATTGAAGCCACTGTTGGTTCTTGCATATAATTACCACAACTGATTACAAAATAAAACTGGATTTCTGCATGATGCAAAAAAATTTATTGCAGTACATCTGACAATAACTCAAACAAATCTGCAAGTTCATGATTTACAGTGTAGATAATCTCTGCTTGACTCAAATATAATAAGAAATGCTGGTAGGAGGATCTTTTTTCACATCAGTTGCACTTTAATGAATGCAAGCACAACAACCTAATCCTTAGACAAAGTCTGTCAGTGAAAGTGCTGTCATCTTGTCTAGAAGAGAGAATTCTTTCTAATTCTTCCTCCAGTAATTTGAATAGTTTCACTTTTGTGTAAACATATTTTTTGGCTAAAGATCAAAATGGAAAAGAATAGAACTGCATCTCTATGGGTAGAGAAAAGGCCTTAATGGAACTGAACTGAAAATGCCAGGTATCCCCTCTGGCCATTGGCCTGGCCACTCAGTGGGATGAAAATCCACACTCTGTTCCTTCAGTAAACACCAGTGTGTGCCTCACTGCTTTAACCTTTACACCTCACTGGGAACAGCCTTTCTTCTGGCATATGTACCCTACTCCATAATAGAAGGCCTTGAGGAATATGGAAGTAGCAATAAAAGAAAAATAACTCACAGGATTAGAAAATGGCAAGTTTAAATCCTGTTTCCTGCTTTACTACAGAATCTCAGTGAATTGCAACAAGTCTTGTTATTATTCTTAAATATTCTGTGTCTTGGACTCTCTGCAGTGAGGGGCATTACTTACAGTAAAGGGTCTCTTGTGACCTGTTAGCATTTATGAACTATTAAATGCCTGTAAATGAAAAGTGCAATTGTAATCTAAGTAAATGAAATTAAAAGAACATTGTGTGATTATGCAGCCATTAAATGTGACTCCAAAATTCAACATTTTCCAAGTGTTTTCTCTTGTGATGCTACCTGCCTTATCACTTAGCATTAGTTCCCCCCTGCCAGCAGTCTGTTCATGTTGTACCTTTGGAAAAAGCCACTGTCAGGGTCACTGACATTTTTCTTTTCTTGTCACAACCATTTAGATTGCAAAATTTAATACCCAGACAAAGGAAATGCTCCACTGGGGACAGGATGACTGCTGGCCATCCGAGCCCGTTTTTGTTCCCAGACCTGATGCAAAAGAAGAGGACGATGGTAAAATAATGACAACGTTCTGAAAGCTGGGGTTACATGAGTTTTGTATTAAATCTTACAAGTTTCAATCTTCTTGGTCAAGAAAGTTGGGTTGATGCTTCCACTTTGAGATGGGGTTATCTTCTCTGCTTAATGAAACTCTTATATGTTTGTAATTCTTCATTTGTATGTCACAGGTGTTATTCTGACCTGTGTTGTGAAGACTGATCCAAAGGATCCACCCTTCCTCCTTGTCTTGGATGCTAAAACATTCACAGAGCTGTGTCGAGCCACAGTGAATGTGGAAATGCATATGGACCTGCATGGAATGTTTATACCACAGCAAGCTGTGAAAACTGAGACTGAGTAAAATCTATCTGTTCTATTGCACAGGCTGAAAAAACCTTCTATTGAATGTGGGATAATATCCTCCAGGAACAGCCTTCTCTTATGATAAGAAATGACTAATTATAACCTCCTCAGTATCTACATATAACCTCTTAAAAAGAGACAGAAATTACTTTATTACAAATTATTTTGTGCACAACTGGTATATCACTATTCCAAAAGAAGAATTATCAATATGAAGTGCTAATGTTGAATACAGCTTGAGGGGCAAGGAATAGGAGACAAAGGTAACAAGAAATGTTTTACTTGAGTAGAACAAAGCTTTCTGAGCAAATGAAGTACTGTATTCATAGGGTGACACATGGCATGAGTCACACATGTCTGCAGGTCATGTAACTTCCATGGGCTGTTGCAAGACTGGAGCTGACAATGAAAGTTGTCTCCTGCCAGAAAACCTCATGTTAAACTCTCTACCATGATACCAATAATTCATGGCAATATATTCTCTTGGTGCTTGATTTCTTAAACTCTGCCATAACCAAAGTATTATGCTGAGGTGCTACATTTTTCTTATCCAGAACCTAACCTCCCCCAGCTTTTCTAATAATTTCATGGTGTGTTTTTCAAGTTTATGTTGACAAAATCAAGCAACTTTATTGAAATAGAGTACATGGTTATATGTAGCATTCAATTATACTTTAGTGACATTCAATCTTAAGCAGTCTGTATTTTAATCAGTTTTCCTTGGGCAGAATATCTGCCGTGGCATTTCATGTAATTAAATGATTACATTGTGTAAAAAATAAGAAGAATTGTAGTATTTGCTACTGCCACTAGTCTCTGTTAATAGCAGTATGTATGTGAATGAAGGCAGTGTATTTCCAGCAGAACTCAGACACACATGTGCAACAAATAGTTTAGAGAAAGAGTGAAAGATCTAATTTAGGCCTCATCTGAACCCCACAGCAGCTGAAACTAGAAGTTTTTATTGCCATAACTAAGCATTTGCCTTATGTCTGCTTAGGAGTATCCATGTTCCCACACGTGTTTATCCTTGCCTGTACCAGATGCTTCCTAATAAAAGTGCACAACTCTCACTCACAGTCACAATTAAAAAGCACATTTCAACATAAATTTCAAGTGCCAAGCACAGTGTGACAGATTGTGTTACAGAAATGACATTTCTTACCCCCCTGAGTGTATTCCTGATTTGAGGTCTTGACTTTTCTTTATGTGAGGGTTGGTTTTTTTTGCTTTGAATTGTATTTTCTCATTGTAGATATCTTTGCTGTTGGAAGCACTTACTGATGGAGAAAACCAGGTGCACATCCATCCATTTCAGGTGTTCATCTGGTCTGTATCACCACACAACTCAGGTACCTCTCACTTTGACACACACATTCCCTCAGTGCCTATGCTGTTCACAGTGTTTCTTGGGAAGGAAACAGAATGAAATTGTTGACATTTACTACCTCCCTACGACATGAGGATCTGTGTTTGTCATTACTTAAGGTGTTTGTGGCAGAGCAGGAACTTCAGTTCACAACATCATCCACAGTTCCTGTCTGCTCTGTAACAACCAGACCTCTGTTCCTCTGCTTAAGTCTTTGCACTTCATTAGGATAAAGATATGCAGGCTATTTTTAATGTAAAAAACCCAACACTGTGGTCAGATCTAGTTAAAATATGCAACTTTGGGCATTCAAATGTTTACCTGTTCCACAAAATGGAAATAAATACTTCTGTAAGGTGTGTCTGCAGAAATAGTCACTTTTATTGTTTTCAAGGCATATTACCATTAGTATTTAATAGCACTTTATCTTCTAAGGAAGAAATTTCATTCCATTTTTGTAAATAATATGGAACAAGTACTGGAAGAGAAGGCAGACTTGTGATATTGGCAAAAGACATCAGCTCTGGGGTTGTTTCTTTTCAAATGAGAAAGTCTGTATTTAACAAATGTCCACAAATACATTTCTAGAATTACAAGGTGGCAATGAACCAAAAGTCTAACCATTGTTACAGATTTCCTTCTAATTGTTTCTTCTCCAGAATGTCTTCTGAGTACTCACAGCATTGTTTGTGGATGATCATGGGTTTGGATACAGGAGTTACTTGACATCTGAGGATATAATTTTTACTGATCAAGATGACAGGATAGGGGATACACTCATCACAAAAACAACCTGTAGTCTAAGTAAGCAAACGTGTTATTTACATTCATGTAGAAATAATGCAGAAAACAAATAATAAGAACTTGTCTTGGGTATGATTTTTTAAAATGAGATGTGCCATATTCCCTTGGTCAGTACTACACAGGATTTGATTAGCATTAAGTTTCTAGTTAACCTGAGGAGAAAAACAGTGATGTAAATCTGCATTTGCTAATCCCAGTATCCTCCTGCAGCAGAGACAATAGGAATAAAACCATACAGCTAATCACAAATTTGTTCAAGAATGTTTTTAATGGTTGCAATACCAATCTGATGAAACATTTACCCTGAATATGGTAACACACTATCATTTCCAGACTGACAGAAGCAAGGGGAAATGCAGATATGCTTTGCCAAGTGGCTGCAAGGCTCGTAGGGTTTTGTTTTTTTTATGTGGTAACATGGCACGTGGTAATGAGTGTCATTTGGTTTGCTTCTGACACCCTTTGCTGTGAATGAAATACCAAGGGCCAGAAGGGCTTGATTCTTCTTCTGCACTAATTTAAGTCATAAATTAGCCCAACAAAATTCATGGAATTATTATAATAATGGCTTAACACAAATCTAGATGGAGTGACTGCAAATAAAAAATAATAAAGATAAGTATCTCCATTACAAGAAAAATACATAGTTGAGTGAGAGAATCAGGCCACGGGTATGCATACATATAATTAATTACCTCAGAGATGCTACAAATGGACCTTGATAGAGTAGTTTGGTTTGTTGTTGGTTTGGTTTAGGTTTTTTTTGTTTGTTTGTTTTGGTGGTTTGTTTGGGTGTTTTTTGTTGTTTTTTTTTTTGTTAACACACCCATTAAATGGAACAAATAACAAGGTATAACAATGAATTCGTTCTCTGGAACTGGATATTATCTGTTACACCTTGTCCCATTGCCCCACATAGGCAGCAGGAGGAAGCAGAAACAGTGTTTACCAAGACACATTAAAAACCAGAAATGCAACAATGTTTTCCTCTGTAACAATCCGTGCAGGTGGCAGGGAAACACACCAGTGTGTCTTTTCAAATAACCAGGCCACTCAATGACAGCTTTTGCAATAATTTAAACCACTGCTCCCTCGACTCTGCAATTACCTGAGTGTTAATGACAAGCAAAATACATCTTTCCCCTGCAGCCAAGGAGCAGTGTGCTCTCTGCCTTCATTACCCTCAAAGAGAGCTGAGAATGTGTCCTCTGGATCCTCACCCTACACCTGACATCCTGGATAATTACACACAAGCAAGAAAAAGTGGCCTTCTAATAGTTGTAAATGGGTATGCACAACAACAAGTGCTGCTGGTGTTTCATGCACATTGCTGTGGGTTTAGGCCTTCTGTCCTACCCTCTCTGCTTCTAAAATTCTCGTGCAGAGCTGCACAACAAACCTGCAGCACTCCCCGGTCAGGGAGCACTTCAGCAAGGGTTCATCTGTAAAGCCTGGCTCCAACAGGGCTGGGCACACTCTTCACACAGGTCCTGAGTGCAGGGTTTGGATGCTGGGTGATGTGTGAGGATGTCCCAGCTGCAGAACAAATCAGCATTGTGTCCAGCTCAGAAAGAACAAGGCAGCCTTTGTGAAGGCATTAATTTCTCTTTCCTATGGGGTCACTTCCAGATACTCTAATTCATTTTCCAAGTGGTAAAATGATTTGGAGACAACATCAAACTTAATGAATGATAGAATTTTGTTACATTCCACTGAAATGCAAGTAATAAAAGTCATAAAAGCATGTGACCCACCACAGCTTTACTAGATCAGACCCTCTGAAAATGTTATTTTCCCAGTGAAGGGATGGGCAGCTTTTGGGCACTCCAGAGGCTGGGAGATCCCAGTGCTGCTGTGCTTGTCAGCACAGGGAATGCAGTGAGCTGCTCTGCAGGTCCCTCCCAGCAGCACCAGCTGGGTGTCTGTTTTAGAGCAGATCACAGTCTGTGAAACACTTTCGCTTTGTGCAAATAGTTTCACTGCTTTAATGTTGGATGCTGTTAAGAAAGCAGATGGAATCAAGTAATCGCTTAATGTGCAATTAAGCACGATAATAAGCAGCCTAAAATTAACATGTAAACTGTCCTAAAGAAGATATTTTTTTTGCTGGAAAAGGCCACATTTCCAGGGGGCAGCTGTGGAAAGGGGCACTGCCACAATGAGTCTCGCTATATTTCATTCTCATTCTCTTACTTTTCATTGTGCCTACACCTGTAACGTTTACTTCCAGCGCATGTAAGGGAACAAACAAACAAATAAATAAAAGGCCAGTTTTACAGGATCACAGAATCAATTAGATTGGAAAATACCTTTGTGATCATCGAGTCCAACCTCTGACCAAACACCACCCTGTCACCCAGACCGTGGCACCGAGTGCCACTTCCAGGCTTTTCCTTAAACCACGGATGATGATTTCACCACCTCCCTGGGCAGCCCGTGTCGATGTCAGATCACCCTTTTGGGGAAGAAATTTCTCCTAATGTCCAACCTAAACCTTCCCTGGCGCAGTTTAAGGCTATTCCTCTTGTCCTGTCTCTCGTTGCATGTACAAGAGTCTGATCCCTCCACGGCTCCATCCTCCTGCCAAGGAGTTGTGGAGAGCGAGAAGGTCCACCCTGATTCTCCTTTTCTCCAGGCTGAGCCCCCCCGCCCAGCTCCCTCCTGGTGCTCCAGCCCCTTCCCCAGCTCCGTTCCCTTCTCTGACATTCCAAAGCCGTGAGGAGACAAAGCCGAGATTTCCGCGGGCCGTCCCCGCCCCGCCCGCGGAGGGCCCGCGGTGCCCGAGGGCGGCGGGGCCGGGCCGCCCCCGCGGGGCGGCGCGGGGAGATGATGCCGGGAGATGATGTCAGCGGCGGGCGGGCGCTCAGCCATGGTGTGAGGGCAGGGACTGAGCCGGCCCGGCCCGGCCCGGCTCGGCGGCGGCAGCAGCACCATGTCGGGCCCGAGCGCCGTGTCGGACCCGCAGCACCCGGCGCGGCTGCTGCGGGCGCTCAGCTCGTTCCGGGAGGAGACGCGGTTCTGCGACGCGCACCTGGTGCTGGAGGGCGAGGAGATCCCGGTGCAGAAGAACATCCTGGCGGCCGCCAGCCCCTACATCAGGTACGGCCGGGCCCGCAGCCCCCGGGCGGCCGCTCCGAGGGGCCGCGCTCGGGGGAGCGGGGCCGGGGTTATGTAAGGAGCGGGATCCGCGGCGGGTGAGGACGAAGAGCCGGGGAAGGCCGGCGGGGGAGGTCTGCGGACCCTGAGTGCGCCTCGGCCCGGAGTTGGCCCGAGCGCTCAGGGAGGGTGTGGAGTCTCCCTCTCCGGAGACGTTCAAACCCCAGCTGGACGCGTTTCTGCTCCAGGTGACCCTGCCTTGGCAGAGGAGCTGGACTGGGTGATCTATAGAGGTCCCTTCCAACACCAGCAATTCTGTGATTCTGTGGGAGCAGCTGCTGGGCCACCTCCTTCCCCCCTTCCCACCTTCCCTGCTTCTCTCCTTCCCTGCCTCCGGCCGGTGCCGCCGGGCCCCTCCGCAGGAGCCTTGGTGTTCTGGGCATCACACCGCTGCTTTCCCCAGCTCTGAGAGGCTGTGTCACCCACCAGGGAAAAATCCCCCCAGAGACTTGATTGCTGCCAAGAGCCTGGTGTGAACAAGTAACCCCTAAAGAATGAACTGTGAGGATGGTGAGGGAGGTGTCTGGCCCAGGGGCAGCATCCCAGGGGCGTTGTGAAGCGCTGGGCTGTGTGTGTCCCTCGGCCACACCGAGTCAGCACTTCAGCATCATTTTTTTCCTCCTTAATGTCTTTTGGCAAGACAGGGCTCCAGGTGGTGGTCATGGGTTCTGAAGTACATCGGCTTCTAAATTAAAAAATAAAAATAGAGGTTTGTCTCCCCATCGCTTGTGTCCCCACAACATCTAAGAACATCACTCGGAAATTGCCAGAGGGACAAAGCCTGGCCGTGCCAGGATCGCTGGCAGCTCTTGGCAGGGGTGTCACCAGCATGTGCAGTCAGAACTGTGCCACTTGACAGCGAGTGCTGGGGAGGACGAGCTGCATTAGCACAGTCATGGTTTCCGAAGAGCCTGGCAAACAGCTGCTCCTGGGCTGTGTGTGCAGGGAAACCCAGGTCAGGGAAGGTCCTGCTGACACCACTGTGAACCCCATCACGCTCAGTGAAAAGAACATACCCTCCACAAGATATTGTGTTACATATCTGCATGTCAGAGCAGGTAAACAAAACGTACAAGTGGTTAATTTCAAAGGGTTTTTAAGTCCACTCATTTGCAGGTAGTAAAGGCATTTGTTTTGTCTTCATGTATAAAGTAGGGGCAGACCTTCAGTACCATTTAAACACAGGATTATCATAAATCTGTAGCACACTTTTTGTACTGTTTGGACATTTCTTCCAGCTGCTGCTTCCTGTGAAGTTATCATAGATTTTGCATTTTTTTGTGCACTAGGTGAGGATGGGGATTCTTTATGCCACAGTCCGAAAAAATGCAACCTTCTGCAGTGTCATATATTCTGCTCTTAGGCAATAAAAGCATTGTAATAAAAGCATTTTGGGTGACCATTTTAGTACAACTTCAGCATTCTCAAGTCCAAAACCAAATAGAATACAAGGCTGGTGAATAACTTTTAAGTAGCAGTGATCCTGCACAGATTTAAATGAACAGTTGTCTGCACTGATCGAGCTAGCAGAGCTGAGATATGAAATAAAATGCACAGAAAAGGAAGATCATCCAGAATTTGCAAAAAGGTCATGTTGGAGCCTATGTACTACTAATATTTTTTTTGTCACTGGTTGTCTTGAGAAGCAGGTTTGGAAAACTGTGGTGAACAAAATGAAAGATGTGAAATAGAAATGAGCCATTGATTCATACTCTTCAAAATGCCTGAATGCTTTTTAGGTCATTTGCCATCATACTTTGGATGACCATATGCCTGACATTAAGTTTCAGAAGAGTTGCTGTAGCTGGTAAGAGGTCATGTCCTTGGAAAAACTGCTGTTCTGTTGTTACAGCAGGATGAGTTTACAGAAAATGTCAGGTTTTTTACTGTGAAAAGAAATGCTTAACTAAAAGATACTGTAGATTATTCTATGGAGAAGTGTCTTTTCACAGAATTTCATCTTTAAGTTTTGCATTTTGTTAATCTCTGAAAAATGTACTGGGGAAACATGGGTTAATTGTGTGTGAGGAATAAGAGCTCCAGACACAACTACATTAGCAACAAAACTTGTAGTCATTAGAGTTGTGGCTTTTTTAAACTCAGAATTGTTCAAGTTCAAATCTCATGAAGGAACTCATTAACTATGTGTGAAAGTAGGTTACATGCATTAATATATAAATATGATTAAGTGTGGGGTTGCTTTTTTTTTTTTTTAAGCTTACTCATGTCTTCTCCTCAGGCTTTCAAGACGTAAAGAACCAAAAATACATGTACCTAGTTCTTGTATGGCACATTAGGAAATACACATTGGTTTTACCTACCTTTACAGAGGTAATATTTACTTGCTGCCTGTCTCTCTTCTTTTTATCACTCCAGGATCTCTCTCTTAGTCCAGCTGGTCTTCACACTGGGTAGAATTGGTCAGGTAGGTTGCCAGTGTTGGAACATTGTGTTTCCAGCCAAGGGTAATGTTTCAGTGCCTCTTTTTGGAGATTAAATTTATCTCCACCTTGTATCTAGTCTGTGCAAGTCCCATTTATTTTTTGAGTGTTGGTTTTCCAAAGAAGATCAGTTTAGGCCTCTATATAAACAGTTATTGCAGGAGAGACAAGAATTTCCTGCCCCTCTATTTTAAGGGCAGCTGATTCCAAAATTCTGGTATCACAGGCTATTACAGTCTCCAAATGCCAATTGATTCAGATTGCTCTCGTTCGAAAAATTCCAATATAAAGCTCAGAAAAAATCCATTAAGTAATTTCAGAAGTAGAATTTGGAATAAAAATAAGCGTTTACTTGAAACTTGGAAGTGAAGCAGTGGCAGCATGAGTTGATGTGGTGTTTTCAGTGTCTGGCTGTGTCATTATTTGCTGTGGCTGTGGGCAAGTTGGTGGGCGAGTTCAGAAACTGTAGGGTTTGCATGAATGCCTAGTTTAGGGTGTGAGTAGGAAAATAAGTAGGCATGGACTTTGTGAGGGGGTGGTTGGGTGTGAGCAGAGTCTGCCTGTGCTGAAGGATTTGTGCAGCCACAAGGAGAGGAGCGTTACCTGTTTTTTAGTTTTGCATGGAAGCTGTTTGGCTGATTGGTTATGAGTAGGACACTTGTAAATTATAGTGATGTGTTTTCCCACTAGTTATTTGGCAACTGGATTATTCATGCAGCCCAAAGATAGCAGCTGCAGTGGGGAGAGAAAAAAGAGCATGAAGGGGCACAGAAACACATTGGAAGTGTTATTGGTGTCCTGAGTCCTACCTGCCTGACTGTCTGATCCATAGTGTGGCTTCTGCAAGTACAGAAAAATAAAAAAGGCCTGTTTCGTTTTCAAATTTTCAGTCTGTGGGACCAGTAAGAATTTTAATTTTTGTAGCACTCTGATTCTTGAGGTCTTGCCTCAACTGCTGGGTGCCGAGTGGTTTGTAGCTCTCTCAGGCCAGTGAGGTCTGGAGTGGTTATGTAAATTCCTACAAAATTCCCTTATATGTACAGGTTTATCTAATCCCTCTGTGTGCCCCTGGAGCAAATCCTACCATTTACAAAGCACAGAAGTCTCCCTGCATATCTCTAACATCTTGTGGTATGTTCCTGAGCCTGAGAAAAGGAGGGTTCCTCAGGAAGAAACCGCCACAGGACAAAGAGTGGTTTGGCTCAAGGTGATGTTGCTGTGCATCCCAGAGCTGTTCTATTTGAGCCAGCTTAGCTCTTGGTTTTCTCTTCTGTAACAAATCAGCCAGAAACCAGCACTTTTTTTGGTAACACTTTTTGTCCTGGCAATTGCCTTAGAGTAGATCCATTGCCCTGGTTTAATTTATTTCGTTTGAGAGCCTGGTGTAAATTACCGGGGCTTTTACCCGAATAAACCATGCTTGCACTAGTAAGTTTGGCCTGAGCTGTGGCATAGATCTGCCAACCTTTTATAGGATAGATTTGGTCCAAGCATTCCTGGTATCCCCAGCAGTAGCAGATGTTCCCATCCCAACAGATCTGTCACTGTCTGGCATGAGTCGTTCCTGGCCAGCTGAAACTTGCAACTCTTTATATTTTGCTCACTTACTGTCTGCCTGTCTGGATCACAGGGAGCATGTGGGAGCTACCTGAACAAAGAGGATATTTAAGCCCATATTCTTAGACAAATTTACTGTTGTTACACAGGGATTGTGCTGCTGCATTACAAATTGAATTAAGACATTTTTGTTACCTCAGCAAGTTTTGTCTTTGATTTTTCACGCATCTGCGTGAGCAGATTACAGATGGCTGTATGTGTTCTATACTGTTCCCCAAGGCTTTTCAAATTCAGTAATGGACCAGTAATCATATTTAAATCTTTTTTTCAGATGAACATAATATAACTAAACAAGAATGTAAATGTCAGGTTAAGTTCACATTATTTTTACGTACTTATAAATAGCTGTATGCTTGTAGATGTGTTTTGGTCAGAAATAACCTGACAGCATTTGCATCTGCTCACTTGTCCTGTTCAACCTTCTGACATCCCTAAAACACTGCAGACCTTGTAAGACCCTGCACAGCCAGGGCCAATGCTGAAATAGATTTCCATGGAGATGTGGGGGGCCGTGCCCCCATCACTGACCTCCTGCCCTTTCCTCTGTGTGCTGGCACTTGGAGCATTTGCAGTTGTCACGAGGGGAGCCTGCTGAGACTCCATCCCTGTGTGAGTGTGTCTGGGAGCATCTGTGAGTGGGGATGTGGGAGGTGGGATGGGATGCCCCTCCTGCACCCTGGAGGTGTGACTGGGCACTTCTTGTTACACCTGTTGGACAATGAATATTGTAGAGCAAGGTCAAGTAGGAGCCAACACATGCCAGGAGCTTCTGCAGCTTATTTCCTGGTACCTGTTTAGTTTTTACTGACATTTATAGAGGTCTTTTATAGCATTTTTAAACTTTTCTTCAGTTTGGGATGGATGTTGAAGTCAGGAACACAAAGGGCAGCTGGAGCTGGGAGCTGTTTGATTGTCAGAGCCCCGAGCTCCCAAATTCTGTTTTAGCCAAATCATGCTGTACTTGTGCCAGGGCGTGTTCCCTCTTCTCTGGGTGTGCAGGGCAGTGTTGAGGTAACTGCACAGTCAAGGAGGGCTTAGAGCCATTCTTGACTCCAAGGTTCCTTTTGAGAAGTTTGTTTCTGGCAGTCTCCTGGGAGCTTTGGAGGCTGCTCTGGCAGTAGGAAGTCAGGAACAGATCAGGCCAGAATGTGCTTGCAGACTTTTTTTTTTTTTTTTTTTTTTTTTTTTTTTTTTTTTTTTTTTTTTTTTTTTTTTTTTTTTTTTAATTTGGCATAGTTTTGTTTTGGTTTTGATTTTTAAAAAGTTAAATTGAAATGCTACCTGTTATGTTTTAGTGGTAGCTGAGTTGTAAAGTATCTGTGACTTTGAGAGGCAATAAATCAAAATAGTTGCCTTGGCCAGAAGCTCTTTGCCTGGCACAACTCAGAAGTGCCTACATGCATGTTATGTTTGGATAAGTAGTTAAGGGGCAACAGTGATAAAGGTATGTTAAAAGTTTATGGTTTAAAAAGGAATTTAGAAGTCACTATACCAGGCTTGAATGGGGAGTTGTTAATTATATTCCTGCTCCAACAAGCCCCTAGAGATTGCCTGAAGGGAAGAAGCCATGAGGCTCTTACCCAGCCCAAAATAATAAAAAAATACAGTTGTGCTGCTGCTACACGTCAGGCAGAGGGAGAACTGGGAATCAGAGTATCTTGTTTACCCAGGAGAAGTAGAGATGAAATTTCTTGTCCTTTCTTTGCATCTGGAGACGCGCAGCTCCTCTGCGTGCCTGACGTAAGAGGCGAGCTGGGATGGAAGGTGTGGCAGGATGGGGCTGCTTGGGATGTCTGGGTAATTTATGCTCTGTAGGTTGCCTTTACACTTGTGATAATTGCCTTGTTTGACAAAACTTTTATTATTAAAAGAACATTTTTCATTAATTTTCTTTTTTTTGATTGATTTAGAATATATTTTGTGGCTGGAACAGGGCTGCTCTGAAGTCGCTGATGTGTCTGGAGCTGATGAGTCTGAAATGCTTGACTTGTGTTTTGGTTTTTTTTGGTTTTTTTTTTTTTAATTACTGAACCTGTTTTGTTTGTGTTGTTCTCGGCTGTAGTTACTAAAGGAATTTTTTCCTGGTGTGGACTGACAAATATGAATGGTAACAAATGGCTGGAAAGGATTTGTTTCCTCACTCTGTTCAGACTCTTATTCTGAATATTGTACAGAAGATTCTCTCTGTGCTGGTACTCTGTACCGATGTAGTGCTACCCATACACAGGGAAGTCTCCACTTCTGTCTTTGCCTCTCATATTTTATCTTTGTCATGGCTTAATAGGTCCAAAAAACCCAAAATAAATCACTGCTTATGCACAGCTCTGAAAGTCCTTGTCCCTATCAAGGAAGCATGTCCTTAATACCATGTGGTTAGTGGCTGCTTTATTCCTCAGGCACGTTGGTTTACATCCCCTGGATGATGTGGGCTGCCTGGTGCAGCTCTTGTTTGTGGACATGGGGAGTGCTCTGCATTGGAGACTCCTGTGCTGATGAAATCCATGTTCCTGGTTCCTTTTTCCTCTTGGCTGTGGCATTGCTTTCTGTGAAAATTTACAGATCTGTGTTTTCCAGCTCTGGGCATATCCAGAATTCCAGTGCTTCCCTCAGTTGGATTCCAAACATCTTCCAGCTGTTCCACAGCACTACTCATGTGCTTATAATTTTGTCCATTTGACTTCATTCTTACTATCAATTATGAAAATCTTTCTCTGACTGTGTTGCTTATTCCTCCCATGTGCTGTAAGGATAAGTGAGGTATAAAAACCTGGTTAAGCCAGGTTTTCCCAGCAGATCCATTGATGTTTGTTAAATAATAATATTAGTAAGTTACAGGAATATTTGAGTTATTAGACACAGCATTGCGTTTCTTAAATATATTTCACAGCAAATTTAGCAGCATGGGTATGGCACTGTACTTGTTTCTTCTACAAAAGCATTTTTGACAAGTTTAAAAGTAGAGTTAATTTGAAAGAAGACATATTTCAAGTAAGACACTCTTCATTTCTTGGGTTTAAACTCTATTTCAAAAATGTCTTCCTTTGTTTTTCTGAGGAAGTCCTGGTTCCAAACTGCTGGGAATCATCAGTTCAGTGTGTGGACTCGAGTGTCAAGTGGAGCAGAAAAAAGCCAAACCCAAGCCACCTTTCTAGACCCAGTGGCAGGTGTTTCTATCACAGGAGGGTCCATCACAGGTGAGCAGTGACTGCTGAGCCAGCTCTGCTCCACCACATCACAGGCGAGCCTGAGCTGTGCCTTGTGCCCCGCACGGGGTGCACGAGCCACAGGTGCCCAGCAGCTCATCTGCATTGCTTCTGTTTGTCTTGTTTGCAAGCTCAGCTGGTGCAGTTGCTTGGTTGTCTTCTGTGCTGGCTAAAGAAACCCAAAGTGAAATGAAAGATCAGGTCCTTGGTGCTGCTGAGAATTCCCAGGGTCCATCCTTGGCACAGTTTGTTGAGTGTGTGTTCTGTCTACTTAGGGCTAACTCACATGTTTAGGCAAGACACTCTGGTTGAGGGTAGATTTCCAATTTAGATTACAATCTAGCTCTGGATGAGCTCAGTGTAATCAGGGTAATTTCAGATTTTCATGGTAAACAAGCTCTTCATTGAGCAAAGCCCCATGAGCCCTGTACGTGTCCCCTGTGCTGCTGTTGAAGGAATTGCCTTGTTCCCTTTCTTATGGAAAGGAGCTAAGCCACATTTTTGCCTGACTTAAATTTTTCAGTAGTTGAAAAAATTCAGTTATATGTCATAGTTTTTGTTTCTTTTAAAGCAAACAAAGCAACTTCTGCAAGTTTTTGTGCCAAGCTGTTAAATGGACTCCTTTGCCTTGAGATCTGAAGTTGGAGTTACAGATAATCTTAAGGAGAGAGACATAGGAGAGGCATAGCCAAAATCCTCTGAGAGCTGGCACCCTTTGCAGGGTGTGGTGAAGACTGACTTTTATGTGTGGTGCTAAAGGCCAGGGTGCGACCTCAAAGGAAACCTTCTGATTTGGTTGTAAAATATCTTTTTGGAGGATGGCAGTGGGTGGAGTGAACTGCTGCATCATGTTTTTATGTCTGACCTGTTTAATAATGTGATTATTAAGGGGTTTTTTTGCACGTAGAAAGACCAGCCTTTATGGGAGAAAACATTGCAGGGATAAAGGCAGACAAATGAAAAACTTCACCATTAAAATGGTCAGTCCCAAGTAGGACTTAATTAGATTTACCATGGAAAGCTTGGACTTGAAAGACTCAAACCTACATAAGGAAGCCCAGACCAGGAGACTAAACTGACCTTATGTTTGCATCAAAAGCAAACTTTTTGTTTTCTCCTTAGTGATACAAAATCTCCAAGTACTCACTTGTCATTTTTGGGACTGAGTCATCCTTTTGAGCATGTCTTGGTGCATGTCTTTGCTGGAACCATTTGTTGGAGGTCCAGCTTCATTTTAAAATGCTGATGCTCTCTGGAGAAGCCCAAAACACTGGTGCAGGTAAAGGATAAATCATCAACCCCCAATTTTATTGCCCTTTGGTTTCGAAGGACAGCTTTGCTACTTGAGTATTAAAGTTTGCTAGTGTGGCAATACTGACAAAACATGTGTAGACCAGCCCTTAATGCCTAATCTGGAGCAAAATCATTAATTTGGGAAGGCATCTCCTTTCCAAAAGGCGAGTGTCTCCCTCTTGTCTCCTGCAGTCTGGTTCCTGACGCCCTGCAGTGTAAGTAGGTCAGCGAGCTGCGCTCGCTCCGCCGTGACGTGAGAGCAGGTAAAAGTTCTGTGTTGCAAAGCACCAAACCCAAAGCATCTGTCTCTTGTTTCCCAGAGTTTTTGATGGCTGTTCACTGTAAATATCAACAGCCTGCTTGTGGTGAATGTGGTCTGGAGCATTCTCATAGGCACAGTCTTTGCAGACAGGTGTTTTCTTGTTTAGGTTCCAGTGTACCATCACTCTAAGGATTTAGTGCTTTCCAAGGGTTGTGCTCTTGTTCTCTGTACAAATTATGTGTTCAATGTAAAAACAAATCTTTTTTTAATACTTTACAGATAAGGCAGAGATTTCAAAGATGAAAATATTCCCACCAAATTATGTCTAACTCAGGAAATCAAATGGTGTCAGTGATGACCAAGTCCTTAATATGAATTTTCATTTTGTTTGTTGTTTTGTCTAGTTGAGTTTTTAAAAGTGATTATTCCCCTCTTGTAAACTTTCAACTGTAAAATGTACGAAAACCAAGTTTTCAGACACGTGGATTTTTTTTTCAATCTGCTTCTTATAAATCTTCACTGTCCAACAACAGTGCTTTCACAGGGATTGACTGTAAGGTTGGAAGTATTGGTTGTATTTTGATTTGTTTAGTTCATTTAATGTAATAGTAAGTTGGAAGTTCTGTCCTAATTTTAACAAGTGTGGACAGTCTTAATTTACCTGTTGGTTTGCTTTCTGCTTGTGGGTTTTTTTAAATTATTATTTTAAGCTGTTTTATGTCATTAGATGTAAATTGTTGTTCATAGCAGTATCAACATCATTTCTTGAGCCTGTGTTTTCGTTTTGAGGACTCACCTTGCTTATACTGCTTACATATACAGAAGAGGTACTGGAATTTTTATCCTCATTCTGCCTCATGTAGAGCGTTTCAGATGACTCATTAGGATTGTATTCCTTAAGTGATGTGGAACAGCAGATTCTAAATTTGTCACACAGACAACATCAAAACACAACATCAACCCATTTGTTCTTATGCCACTGGCTCAAGGTGTTGTGTGTGCCAGCAGTTTTCCTGACAAGGCACAAGATGTTGGGGTGAATGTTGAGCATTTATAGAACAGTTTTATGTTACTGGAAATTGGAATTTCAACTCAAACCATGATCTTAATTTAAAAATGGAAAATATTGTTTTAAAATGTTTATGGAGTTAAGTTGCTCAAAATTAAATTACTTGAGAAAACAGGATGAAGAAGTTGCCTTGTTTCATTTCCTCCAGCTCTGTCTTGGCTGCACTCTGCTCCCAGCTCATGGGGATTTTGGTTGGCTGGGAGGGTTATTTCCTTCTAGATCTTGATGTTCTGATCTTCCATCTGAATTAAGGAAGACTGAGGCTGCCTTTTCTGCTGTGGTTTGACAGCTTGGAGGGCTTTTAAAGTAATTAGAAATGTTGTCCACAGCAGGAAGCTGTCACATGCCTGTGTTAGGAGCAGCTGTGCTGCAGCTGGTGCATCTCTGCACCTTGGTTTGCTGGTTGCCACTTCCAGCTCTCAGCCACACAAATCACAGGCTGAATAAATCACCCTGAGGAGGAGCGTGGCAGAAAGAAGGCGTCCTCCTTCTGGGATGCTGACAGATTGGAAAGCCTCTGCTTAAGCATAGCTGGTAACTTATTTTCTAAAGTGAAATTTGATAGAGGGCAAGGATTAAGTATTTCTCCATGTGCTGCCCATTGTCTTTCTGAACTGGGAACAAATGTGTTTGGAAACTTTCTTGTTCTGTCTCTGTGTGTTATGACAGGGATGCCCAGGCCTCAGTTTGCTGGCGAGGTGTGGGTGCAGGTCACAGCTGGTGCTGGGTGATGCAAGAGGAGATGTGGCTCCTTGCCCTCTGCTTGCACACCTCCTACTTTTCTTTCCTCCTTGAGCTTTCTTTCCATTTGGACTCATGATTTTTTTTTTCTTAAATTTTTCCATCCCCAAACCTGTTATAATATGTCCTTGTATCATATTTTTACTCCCCTCCTCCCAACAGCCATTAGGTGTCCTGCAGTTTTGATGTGAGTGGCAAGGAGTACCTCCAGCTGCCTTTGGGAATGGCTCTCTTGGCATAGCTCAGAAGTACTTGTACTGAAATAAATAACCTTGTATTTTATTAACCACCAAATTAAAACCATGTGACAGATGGATCACTATAGCTTCCCATGACAGATGATAGGAACAAAACTTAATCTGAACTGAGAAGCATTTGCATAAGGTGAATGTTTGCCTAGATATGAGTGTCTGTAACTTTGAAGTAATTTTATTTGTTCTCAAGGTTATTTTTCTGCTTTGGCTTTGTGTTTTGGCCTTGCATTAGGGCCTAGGTAATTTCTTTTCAGCTTACGAACTGTTGATGCCTGAAAAAGTACACAGTAATTAGAACATCTACCCTGATAAGACCCAAAAACTATGAACAACACTTTCTTGTTACCAGGAGGTGTCAGTGTAAAGTCCATGCAATAATGTGATTTAGCTTGGGTGTGTACAGGTGATGCTAAGATGAAAGTTAGTGATAAATAGCACAAGTCCTTTCCCTAATCTCTCCATTAGTGCTGGCATCAACATGCTTATTGTATGCCTTGGACCTGTTTTAAGCCTCACAATGTGTTGGACACCCCAGGTTCTGTGTAGATACTGCTGTGTATTTGATCATAACAGCCACTTACAGGTACCTGAATCACCTGAGATCCAGGGATCACCCAACTGGCTGTCTTTTCTGCTGAAGGAAGCCAGACACTGTCAACCTTGATACATTTTATGTAATTAAAAGAAAACACAGTTTCATCCTAGGAATCAAGAAGTACCTTTTGTTAGAACTCCAGAGCTCAAGTGTAAATTGAGTTGGTTTGGATAGATTTGAAAATGTGTTTAAAGAAGCCCTTGCTCTGTTAGAAGGGAAGAGGCACGTTACCCTGTGTGTGTATGCTCTGTGGCTTGTTTGGAGCTTGTAGACATGAAAAATGCACATTGCACATGGGCAAGGATGGCTCAGGTTGAGGTACACGTTGTATGTTCTGCTGGAAATGTACATTTGGCACAGGAATTTTCACCTGACAAGCTGTAAATCAGTGCCTGCTATTGCAGCATTCGCTTTAATGGGAGTCACATAATTTTACTAATCTCCTTCCAAGTGTTAGGAAATAAACAATTTCCTAATCCAGGCCAGGTTGTTGTTGTTGTTATTTGTACTGTAACTTGTGCCAGGTGCTGTCCAGACAGGGTGAAGCAGCTCCAGCCCTGGTGCAGTGGTACATGGGCACCCAAGCACCGCTGTCTCCGGGTGTTCTGAAGAGCAGAAAAGGGATGTGAAGACAGGACTAGTGATGAACTAAAGGGATAAAATTACTGCCCTTATTCACACTTAAAAATAGCTCTCAACAGGCTAAGGTTTTATTTGATGTGAGTTACAGCTTATTTTGTGAGAAACTAATTTATTCTGATATGAGTAAGAGAGGTAGAATCTGCCCTTAGCTAAGACCTATTTATGTATTTGCTTTGCATGAATGTGGATAGTAGGAGGCTGGACACTTCCAGCTTAGCAAAGCCACAGCTTTTCACATTAAAAAACTGATTCTATCTCAGGATATATTCAAATTAATGTTAAAAAGTTTTAAAAGCTTTTTTTTTAATGTCCTGTGGTATAGATGTAGGTCACTATATATACACAGAAGTAGTGAAACAAACTTTCTTATCTTTATATAATGTATTCTTCATTGAGCAAAATGTGGAAAAATATGTTAAAAATTATCTTTTATTAGCTCTTGTGGCTGTTTGCACCAGACTGGTGGATGCTGCTCCCTTTTGAACACTTAAAGTTGTCTCTCCTGGAAGAAGTGTTTGCACTGACAGCTGGTGGAAATCAAAGCATTTGCTGTGCTATTATTACTTCCTCACCTTTTCCCCTAGCCCCCAACATTCTATTCATAGGCACATCACAGTGCTCCTGGTATGTTTAAAGAAATGGCTTGTAAGTGAAGTGTCCACTGATGTAGATGAATATTTAAAGCTCTGTTGAGCAGCACATGGGCTGTTTCCTGCAACTGTGAGTGCATGGCTTGGTTACAGCCAGGCACAGCATTAGGCTGATAACATCATAAACTACACAAAATGGTAATGCAATCCAAATGTTTGTGCTGCCAGTGAATATTCTGATCACATCTGCTAGCTCTATTTCTTCCTTGGTAAAAAAAAGATTTTGTTTTGTTTTGTTTTGTTTTGTTTTGCTTTGGGTTTTTTCCCACCTTTTTCAAAGCAAATTCTTGTGTTTCATCTGTCAGCAGAGCTGCTGTTCTGTTGGGAGGACTGAGTGAAGTTTTTGAATGTTTGTGATGAATGAGCTGGGATAAAAAATACTTTGGCTCTTTGATGGCCTGGGTAGTTTGCAAATCTGACAGATTTGTTCAGTGTGGAAATGTGATGAGCAGTATCAGAGGCCATAGCTGTGTGCTAATTCGAAACACAGATTTTCCATTACATTGAAAGGTTTTAACATCTCTATTGTGGCTCAAGAGATTCATATTCTGAGATCTCAGATTCTTCAGAAACTGAGAGCAAGCAGTGCCTAGATTTTGAACTTTCCTCTTTTTCTTTTCTCTTAGAACAAAATTGAATTACAATCCTCCAAAGGATGATGGCTCAACATACAAGATTGAACTCGAAGGGATATCTGTTGATATCATGAAAGAGATACTAGATTACATCTTCAGTGGGCAGGTATGGTATTAAAAAAACCCCTAAGCCTCACTTGGACTATTTGGCAAAAAAACTTGAGTTTTAACACTGCTATCCTGAAAGCTGTTTCAAGTTTTTGATAAAACTTCTGCAGAGCTGGACTGTGCATATGAAGTCGAGGCGGTAGGCTCTGCAGGAGTTGTCTCTGCTCTTCTTGTACAGCAGGGGAGGACTTTAAAATTTAGTCAATGTCAAATGCTTGTATTAAAATTGGTGGCTACCTTCAGTAACCTGCTTTAAAACAAGCTGTGTTTGTCAGCTGTGACAGAGAACTGCTTTGGTAGCCACAGAGATGGTGACCCCATCACTGAGTATTACAGTACCCCAGGCACCCTCCCTCCCTGCCCCTTGTGCCCACCTCTCTGGCCTCTTGTCACATCTGCCCGCCAGCAGCCTTAGCAGGAATTAAAGTTGGTGTGTCTGGTTTATTTGGAACCAGACTGAGATTGCTGGATGAGTTTAGCTTTCAGCAGAAAAAGAAAAGGCAGATTTGGCTTGAAATTCATTCCTGCATGTATGTTTTAAAAAAGTATTTATTTATTACAGCAAAACTCATATTAGGTTCCTGGATGAGAAGAGCAATTTTATGGTTGGTTACTTCAGGAACTTATCAAAATTTCTGCTCCACACCTTCTGTCAAGCAAATGCCTTTCCAACCCTGTGTTAATTAATAAATGGTTAGCAGTCATATCAGTTTCTCCTAATTTTTACACTGGCATTAATACTCCATTCTTCAGCCACTGAGAATGAGTGTAATGAATGCAGGCATGTCATGGAACAAATGAGTGATAGTAGCTATAACTTCTAAATTAATTCTTGCAGATCAGGCTAAATGAAGAAACTATCCAAGATGTGGTACAGGCAGCTGATCTCCTGCTGCTTACAGACTTAAAAACTCTCTGCTGTGAGTTTTTAGAAGGTTGCATAGCTGCTGAGAACTGTATTGGTATTCGGGACTTTGCACTGCACTATTGTTTGCATCATGTTCACTACCTTGCCTCAGAGTATCTGGAAACTCACTTTCGAGATGTCAGCAGCACAGAGGAATTCTTGGAACTGACTCCTCAAAAACTGAAAGAAGTGCTGTCGATGGAAAAGCTCAATGTTGGAAACGAAAGATACGTCTTTGAAGCGGTCATTAGGTGGATTTCTCATGATTCAGAATCCAGAAAGGTCAGGACATCCAAATGTTTTTATTTTGAACATTGTGCAAATTGGAGTGGTCATTCTTGTCAGTGGGAACTTGAAACGGATCTGTTTCTTTCAGGACTAATCTTATAGAATTTATTGAATTTTGCCTGAAATGCAGACCACGGCATTGCAGTAAAAGGATGAAAGCTGTGTTGATGCTATATCATCTGCTGCCTTTATTATTTAATAGGCATTAAGGAAAAAAAGCACCACTTTGACATTTGATGATATAATCTTGTTTACATGGTGAGAAAGCAAGTCGCACGTTTATAGAGAAACTTTGAGGACTTGATGCATTTTCTTACTAACTCCGTGTCTATTGTCTATTACCTGCCAGTATCAAAAACTCTTGAGTATTTGCTGAACACAGAAGCACCTGCATGTGCTGGGGGTGACTTTGTGTCCCTGCTGCCCCCCGCAGGTGCACATGAAGGATGTCATGTCGGCAGTGTGGGTGTCGGGGCTGGACGCAGCCTACCTGCGCGAGCAGATGATGAGCGAGCCGCTGGTGCGCGAGATCGTCAAGGAGTGCAACAACATCCCCCTGACACCCCCGCAGCAGGGAGAGGCCATGCTGGCCTCCTTCAAGCCCCGGGGCTACTCCGAGTGCATCGTCACTGTCGGGGGGGAGGAGAGAGTGTAAGTGTGCGGGGGCATCGCCCACGGCGCTCTGAGAGCACAGAGCGCGGAGAAAATGTGCACCTATTGCTTGTTACTCTATCCTTTGAGTCTGTCTAAAATACCTTTGGGGATGATTCAGCAATAAATAGTTACTGATTCAGCAATAAATAGTTATTTTGTTTCTGATATTCAACCTGTAGTAAGCTTAGAGTAGGGTTGTTTGCTCAGTAAGTGTTCGCTGGGGTTGTTTTAAACTGAATAGTCTTAAACACAGAACCATTTCTGATCATCTGAAAAGCATCTATAACAAAACCTAGAAGTAATGAACATGTGCTTTAAACTGTTTTGTTTATAATAGATGTGGTTCCAAAAAAAGTCATTATTGGTGCATCTGAGATTAGGTGCAAATTCCTTTTCCACACAATAATCCCTTTCTTTTCCTGAGTAACCTCTGCAGAAGAAGGGAGGCTTCTGTCCTGTTTAAATAAATTTAGCATTTAGATGTTAGCTCTTTATAGAAATGTAGTAAACCACTCAGATAGCATTTTGCATATCAGTCTATGAATCACTTTACTCAGACATTACTAATACTCTCCATCAGTTCTTCTTAGCTCATTCAAGTTCATAAAAAAGGTTACAGGCAGATACAGTAGGAATGCAGTGAATCAGCTTTTTGTGTCTCCAAGTCTGTACAAACTCAATTTACATGTTTGGTTTGGGGGTCTTCTCCTTACCAGGGAAATGCCACGTGATGAATATACAGGAAAACAAGAACAAGCAAGCTTTGGACACGAGGTGTTAACAGTGAACTCGTAAAACTCTGTCTTTGTCTTTCTGTTTCTGCTTGTTCCCTCCCCACCCTGTGTTCAGATCACGGAAACCAACCTCAGTGATGCGGTGTATGTGTCCTCTTTATGATCCCAATAGACAGCTCTGGATTGAACTTGCTCCTATGAGTATTCCAAGGATCAATCATGGAGTATTGTCAGCAGGTAAAGGGGAACTTTGTCTTTGTAAAGTCAATGTTATGAAGACTTACCAGTGCCTCAAAATCTGAGATACAGCTTATAATAATATATTTTCTTCAATACTGACTGCACTGGGGTTATTTCATGCTTCCCCTTTGTCTGCCCAAAACTATACTTGATTCTGTGAAAATCCCTGTCATCTACGTGTCTTAAAATCACTATTCCTGCAACATTTTGTGGGAATCTGCTACATCTGTCTCTCCAGGAATATTTCATGTTTTAGGTAAATTCTAGTTGCTGCATCACTGAATATGTTGAAGGGTATCTGCAGGGGTAGACTTGAGTCAGATACAAGTATGTGCTTTACCTTCTCCAGTCCAGAGTGTGACCTGTGACTGGTCTGGATCTCCTGGTGAATTCCAGAATACAGCTCACCAGTCATGTTGTTTTGCTCAGTGTGCAGGTGTGAGTCCTCTTCTTGAGAGTCCTATTCTAAGATCATGTTACATTTTGTTTTACAGAAGGATTTTTATTTGTGCTTGGTGGTCAGGATGAAAACAAGGGAACGCTAAGCTCTGGAGAGAAATATGATCCAGACACCAATTCATGGAGTTCCTTACCACCAATGCATGAGGCAAGAGCTCTATCTAACTGTTGGGATTTAAGTTTTTTACTTTGGCAAAATGTTCCTTTTCTTCTGCAAAATTTTATTCTGAATCTCCAGTTGCTTGCATCTTACACATTCAAAATCATGCTACAGACTGACTTCTGTTTATATCCTGTTGTTCTTGTGGTCTGATGCTGACTGCTGGATCTGGAAAAGCTAAACAATTGGTGAAGAGCTAACTGTAAGATGAACTACAAAATTTCAGGAATTTCATAATGAATCAGTCCTATAGTATACTTAATATTCTGCGTGTACTGGCCTTCTAAAACAAGAGACCTCTGAGATGGACAAAGGGATCGGACTGTGCAGAAAAGATGGACAGAGGACTGGCCAACATACAGAACTTGGCTTGCACAGACATATTTAGGTTTGGTTTGAGTTAATGCTTCCTTCTTCATAATTACATTCCATCCAAAAGTAACAGTTTGTTATTTGTAAACATATATCCTGAATACACCTGTGTTTTTATCTTTGTAAATCAGCACAGGATGTTTATTAAGAAGTTGTTTACCACAGGATTTTCCCCTTTGCAGTCTCTGGTTGACAAAGGCATGTCGATTTGGCTACAATTTTAGTTAGGATGCATTAAGTTTCCTGCTTGTGATATGTTTGCTGTGAGACTGAGGGGTAGCTGGGCTCATACATACAAAATAGAGAGCTGCACAGAGAATGGGTCCAGGCTTTGCTGCTATAGAGACCTGAAAGCAACAGCTTCATTGTGGAGACCACTTCTATGGGAACTGAAATATGGCCAAGCTCTGTTCTTAGATTTCTGTGTGGTCTCTGGCTTCTGCTGCTCTGCCTTTTTTTGTTGTTATTTTGATACCCTTTGTTTGTTTAGTTGATTAAATTAATAATCTTATGCTGGTGTTTAGGACTTCACTATTAAAAAGAATACAAAACAAAAGCCAGGCATAATACCAATAGCACTTTGCAGACAGATACTCTGAAAAATAAGATTGTATTCATTTATTCACAATGGCAGTTATGTTTTTCAATGTTGACTTTATTGATGTTCCCTAGGCACGACATAATTTTGGTGTGGTAGAGATTGATGGGATTCTGTATATTCTGGGAGGTGAGGATGGTGAAAGGGAGCTGATCTCTATGGAGAGCTATGATATTTATAGCCGGACCTGGACCAAGCAGCCAGACTTGACCATGGTTAGAAAGGTAAAAACTACATCCTATTTATTGTGTTGCTTCTTGTTAAACAGTCAGTGCAGATACATGTGTATATATATATATATATATAATGTATTTTAATCTGTTGCTTCAAGTAGAAGCTGTAGCAAATAGTCTCAAAATGAAATGAGAATGAGCAGCTTCTTCTCTCTTTATATTCTCTCTAAAACAAAACTCTGTCTGAGCATTTTTGTTCCTTGCATTGTTTGACATGTACAGGAACCCCAAATGCCTCTATGTGTGTGTATAGACAGCTTTGAACTCTCAATACTGTGCATTTGTGTGTTATTTAGGTATATTTTTCCTTTTTTCCACTAGATTGGCTGCTATGCAGCTATGAAGAAGAAAATCTATGCAATGGGTGGAGGCTCCTATGGAAAACTCTTTGAATCTGTGGAGTGTTACGACCCCAGGACTCAGCAGTGGACAGCAATCTGTCCTCTCAAAGAGAGGAGGTGAGGGAAAGTGGAAGGGGGGGAGTAAATTGCTTTTCCAACCCTCTGATGGGAGGAAAGTGTCCTTTTTCTGATGAATCTATGAAGATGGCCTGTGAATCTCACCAGGTCTTTCTGAGTCATGGTGGCCTGTGGTTAACATGTGGCTGAGTAAAGACAAGCATCCAAGCAATAAATACAAATTTTGTAGAAACATAGCCCTGATGTTACAAGCAATAGTTCCCCGATGCAAAATGAAAACTAGAAATTATAGTTCAACTGGAACTTCAGAATATTTTTAGAGAGAAATATTTTTACTGTTTTTTCTTTTGTAATCTGAATCAGGTGCTTACAATTAATATCCTTGGCTCATCGTGTTGGATATTTAAAGCATCTGGGTGTATAAATAAATGAGTAAAAGATGAAGACAGTTCACGAGGGTATGCAAAAGGGTTTTGATACATTGCATTAATCTTCTTTCCTTGTTTGGATTTTCAGATTTGGGGCAGTGGCCTGTGGAGTTGCCTCTGAGCTTTATGTATTTGGTGGGGTCAGGAGTCGTGACGACAGCCAAGCCAGTGAGATGGTGACGTGCAAATCAGAGTTTTATCATGATGAGTTTAAAAGGTAACTGGCTGCAGCTCTAAACATAGAAAATAACTTCCCATCCAGTCATTTGCCTGTTTCCTCGCCCCTTGCTCCTGCACTCCAAAGCACATGAGCTCTGTGTCATGTATCTCTTGCTCATTTCATGTTTTGTGTTGCTCATTTCATGTTTTGTGTTCCTCATTTCATGTTTTGGGCTGTTCCTGAAGGCCCATCCACTCCACTTTTCCCTCTAACGTGCCAAGTCTAAAGCCCTGGAGCCACCCTGTGGATCTTGAGTGCTCCTGGACAGGAGGAGCACCTTGGTCACACAGGGAGTTTGTGGTTCTTCCCCTGCACTCTGCAATTTCCCCAAGTTCAGGGTACTGCTTCCCCCACCCCTCCTCATGCCCACTGCTCCCTCTTAAATGCTCATTACAGGTCTTTTCCAACCTAAATGATTCCATGGTTCTACAGAGGAATGTATGTATGTACAGGGCTATTTCTTCACAATCCAATCTCATCTCCAAAGATTTGCAGCTTAGGGAATTCCTAAACTAGAGATGAGAAATTTCATGTATTTCTGTTCCAAACATTTATAGCTGTTGTAGGCTTTTGCCACAGGCTGGTGTTTTTTTGCCATGTAGGATTTTGCCATAGGAAAGACACTATGGATGCTATACATCCCAAAGCCACCTCACCACACTGCATGGCTCATCTCCTTCTGTTTGTTTTGAATTTGCTTCCGAGTACTTCATTTGTTATCTCTTGGCTCTGGTAATGGAATCCACCTTACCATAGCTGGTAACCTTTCAAAATGTTACCTTACATTGAATTTTTTGTTTAGTCACCCTATTCTCCTGACAAGCTTGGTTCCTCCAGTGACTTTTTTCTTGCATATTACTAAATTGGATTATTCTTCTTTCATAAATTAAATTTTAAAAAGACTTTGTGGTCAGATGTTTCAAGGCTTGTTGACAAGTGAAGGAGATTAGCATGTCTTTATTAGAAGATCAAGACTGATTTATGACGGTGACCTGTATAAAAGGACACAAAAATAGAACAGTACATGTAAATTCATTATATAATTTTCTTGCAAGATATGGTTGTAAAGAGACTTTAATTTCTGTATGAAGAGGTCTTCTCTGTTGTTCAAAGTGATGTCTAAACTAGCTATAATCAAATGAAGCTGAAGAAAGACATCCTTTAAATTGGTTAAAGGAAGCAGACAGATCAGAGGGGCTGTTGCTGCTGATGCTCCCTTAGTGTTTGCTAGCCTTCTGGGGGCTGGGGAAATGGTAGAAGCTTATTAATGTTTTGCAAGAGGTCTTTGAAAGGGAAAGAACTGTGGAAAGAAGTGCTCCCCTCTCTCCTACTTGCTATTTTCAGCTGATTTACTTGAAGTATTTCCAGCCTGATGCTATTCTTTAGAAGGTTATAGCTGGTGATTCCTCAGCAGTGGCTGCAAACCTGTTTCACTGGTTGATGCAGGTGGAGCTCCCATAAAGTGGAGTTTGGGGTGCTGGGAGGGCCCAGCCTGGGTGCTGCAGGTGAGGCCGTGGTGCCACCTGCTGACTGCAGCACCCACACCTGCCACCGTGGGATGCATTTGTCACACGCCTGGTGGCATCCCCGAGGCCTTCCAGGATCCCAGTGGAGCAGGGGTGGAACTCCAGCTGCCCCAGTTGCTCTGAGTGCTGGGTGTGTGGTGTGAGGGCTGTGCTGGCATGGAGGCAGCTGATGGAGCTGATGGAGGAGGAGCATGGGGAGGGCAGCTGAGATATCAGACTCTGCTCTGCTCTGCTGTGCCCAGTCTGAGCTTAGAAATTTAACCTGCAGGCAGGGCACAGGTTATGGGTGTTCCTGTGGAGACTGGGGACCAGGGAAGGCTGGGATGGTGGCAGCTGCTGCCTGGGGACCAGGGAAGGCTGGGATGGTGGCAGCTGCTGCCTGGGGATGGTGCTCCTGTGGTTTGGAAGGCCCCGGCTCAGCCCAGGGGTGCTGTAGCCAGAAGAGGGTGCAGTGTCTCTGTGTTATGTTCCAGCACTCAGCTCCAGGGTCTGTCAGTTATCCCAGGTTTTGGTTCCCTCAGAGATCTGTGTAGCAGATCAATTCTAGCAGTCTCAAACCAAAATTCAGCGTGACTTTGTTAATATTTATGTGCCAATACTGCATACTTTGTAATGAGCTGTGGGCTTTTCCTGCAGTTTTTAAGTCAGTGCAGAACTCCATGATGGTCACTTTCTCTGTGGATGGGGAGAGCTCTGGACTGTGAGTTCAGCTGTGGGATGGTGTTGGTTATGGGGTACGTGCAGCAGTGCACACCTGTGTCACCTGCACGAATTGCCATGTGTGCCTCAGGCTTCACTGCCAGGGCACAGGGGCCAGCATCATCCCAGGCCCCAGAGCCTGGGCCAGAGTCTGACTTACAGGTTTTACTCCAGTGTGAATGTCTAAGGATGTACTCACATCAGTATATAAACATATTAATTCATGTAAGCTGCCATAATTCTGGCTTGAATTGGATTAAAGGACTGGACTTGTTTAATATTGTTTACTTTGACAGTAACTTACTCCAAAATAACTCATAGTGCAGAGTCTTTCAAAATTGTTATTCTTAACCATGACACAGACTTTTCAAAGACTAGGGATATGCTGAGATCTTCACACTAGCAAAAAAATAAACATTGAGACTCCTGTTAAGCTGTGCTGTATAAACAAGTAATAAAATAAATGAAGTGAGACAGAATAGTAGCATCCACATGAAATGTGAACAGGGTAATGTAGGAAATAATTCTCATACTTGAAGTGCTGCTGTAACTGAGATTTTTCAATTAATAAATGTTTTTTCAGCCTGTCTTTAGTCATGTGCATGAGTGAATATAAGTGAACCCAAAGATAGAAAAAGCTCTATGTCAGACTGCAGGGTTTTTGCAGGATGTAGATTTTTTTTTCAAAGGCTGTAGATTGAGCTTTGTGTGCATTGTATCCTGTTTTTTAAATATCGATCAAGCTAAAAACAGATTTAATGAATGTGAAAATGGAAGATGGAAATGTGAAGGTATCCTTGACTCACTGATCCAGTGCTGGTCTACTCCATAAAAAGCAGGAAGTTCTTAAACACATACTCATGACCTTGATGGGTCAGACTTTTTCTGTCAGAGTTCATAATTTATAATATACCTTTTGCACCATGTAGGTGAGTGGAGAATTGGATGATATCTGTACACTCTTGGGTTTTTTCTTTTCAATGTGGATGGTTGGCAATATTTAAAACAGCCCAAATTGACTTTAGAACTCTTTACAAGATCTGCTGGTGTATGGACACTGCTGCCTTTCCCTGGGGGTCTGTAAGTGGGGTAGGATTTCTTCCTTCTTTTCATGATTCAAAAAAGAATTATGAAAATTTGCAGGTATTAAGGGGGATAAAAGTGAGAGATAATTTTCAGAAGCAGTAAAATATTCTTTACAATGTTCTTTTTGCTACTGGAACATCATAAAAATAAGGAAGATCTTTCAGCAGTATATAACTAGTGAACTAAATAGTCTTGTGACATAGTATGTGTAATTAGCAGCATTCTTCCAGTCAGAGTGCAGGAATTTCATTAAAAGCAAGTGCTTATGCACATGTAATGAGAACACTGACTGACTGATAGCACTGTCAGATGAGAGGAACATGGATTTCCATTCATTTCCAGGCTTGCTTTCTCAGCTGGGGTGATCTTGAGGTGACATGTCTGGAATATGTTAGTTCTGTGTCACATCTTTATTTACTTCTCACTTGGAAATAAAGTAGTTACCCCCATCCCACTCGCTAATTACAGCACTGTGGATGGATCATCTTGTTTGTCTCACTTTAAGACTGAAAAAAAATCAGGATTCCTTCTCTTCTTTTTTTTGAACTGGGTGGAAGCCTGTTCCAGTTTCAGAGGCATCACTGCTGCCCGTGGTTGCAGCAGGACTTGCCTTCCCCCTGCTCCTCTTGGACTTGGTTTGAGTGGAGCCATCCCAGGGAAGTACGCAAGAGTTCTGTTCCAAGGACTGTTTTCAGATTCCTGAGGGTTGTGAATTTTTGGTCATGGTGTTTTTTCCATACTGTTCAAACAGCAGGCACAACCCACATTAAGCTGGAGCTTAGTCAAATTCTGATGAAACGTGACCCCTTGCCCTTCCTGTCTTTGTTCCTTCCTAGTTTTAACTGCTAAAGCTGCTGTGAATGTGAATGTTCCTGAAAAGTGCCTGTTTTTTAAAGTATACATGTTGAGAAAGCCTGAAGATGAATTTTCACAAGCAGCTACAGATAATTTGATATTGTCCTTTGGTCATGCACAATAGGAAAATGCTTGGGTCTCACCCTGTGGGTTTAGGTTTTTTAATTTAAACTCCAAAACCCGGAGTATCTAGTGCAGATAAACTGATTTGAGGTTTTTCCCTTCCTTAACCTGGTCCTATAGTTAGAATTTAAAAAAATAAAAATCCAGTCTTCCTTCTGCATTTGTCTGCCACTTACTCAGTTTTCAGAATTCTAGGTCACTTGCTGCCAAAAAGCAGTGAAGATTCTGTGTCCTCCTCCTACAGTAAGGGAAGGAAGCTAATGAAATATGGTGCAAGGTGTTTTGATCTGTGAGAGTTTCTGAACCCGTTTAGAGAACTTCTCCTTTCCTCTCCTTAGTTCATCTGTCCTCCTCTGTGACAACTACAAACCATATCCTTGCGTAGCACAGAGCGTTAATCCTTAGTGAACAGCACAGACAAAATAATGGATGGCTAATCCTTTCATTTGCCCTTTAAAAATTGATTTCTGTCTCCAAGATAATTGATATGGAGCAGCATCTCCTTCAGTGCCAGAAGAGAGGTTTACTTCTGAACCAGGAGTTCAGATGATGCAGAATTTTCAAAGATCAGCGGTATCTTGGAGGGCATTTTCTAACTTTTTCCTTCAAATTAACCTGGTATGGCCATGAAAATATATGGGATGATTTTCAAAGGTTTTTCAGACCTGTGTGTTCTCTGTAAATTATTTAATAAAAAGTGTAGGAGCAGTCCCCTAAAATGACCTTGATTTGTACATCTCAGGGTCTGTACACAGTAACTGTGACAGCTTCTGCAGAGGTGCAGCAGCATTTTGTAGGAATTTGTTTCAGAACCACAGAGAGGATGCTGATAACTTTTGGACCTCTTTATAAACTAGCATCCCACATGGATGAGGAGTACATCCCTACCTGCTTTCCAAAGGCTTCAACATGGAAAACTGCTTCTCATTCAGTGGAAGGATCAGGCTGATGTAGTGCTGAAATGAGCCTGTGCTTACAGTGAACAGGGGAATTGCTAGATTACTGTAGGAGCTGGAAAGGGATTGAAAAGAGCCTGGTATGTGATTGGGAAGGTCTGTGGCAATTCTAGATAAAGGACATTTCTTTTTTAGATTCCATTACCACTTTGATTTCCAGTCTTCTATCCCTTGTTTGAAGTTAAGCATTGCCAAGTGCTGCATTCTTCATAGCAGGCAAGGATTTGTTGTCTCTGATTAAGCATTATTAAAGAAGTTGAAGAATTATATGGGGGAGACACTGCTTAATAACAAGGTTCTACTATAGCAATTTGTTATTTCCTCTAGTATGGATCATTAAAACTTATATGTGTTTATTTTAAAGGCAATTTAAAGACTAATTTTAAGACAAGACTGCCTAAAATTTTCTCTGTAGGGAAGATTGACTGGCATAGTTCTTGTTGGCTCTCTAACGTGCTTGCTCTCTTCCAGAAGGTCACACTGGGTGGCTGCAAAAACAATTTATTATAGGTAGATTACACAGATGAGTGAAACAATTCTGAAATTAAGCAACTTCAGGATACAGCAACTTCAGATACTAGCTGCTTTTCCTGGCTTGAAGAAATCAGGACTGTCCCAAACTATACAATGTTCCCTTTATAGAACAAATTAATATGTACACTCTGCTTTTGAGTCAAAAATTACAGCTGCAAAAAGACTCTGGATTATTTTTCTAAATGTGCTCACTAAAAATCAAATCCTCTTTTTTAACTTTTATTTTTACAGGTGGATTTATCTAAATGACCAGAACCTATGTATCCCAACTAGCTCTTCTTTTGTGTATGGAGCTGTGCCCATCGGAGCCAGCATATACGTGATTGGAGATCTCGATACAGGTCAGAACCAAGACTAAAAAGCTCTTTATGCTCATTTCCTTCCAATATATTGAATACTTGGCACTGATGAGACTGAAATTTTTAAGAATAAGAGCCTGGGACACTGTTCTGTCACTGTGGGTCAGGGGGATTATGCTTCACATACAGAAACACACAGGTTGGTTTTGGACCTCTTCAGTAACAAGTTCAGTGCTATGAGCATTGGGTTGATTTGGTTGATTAGTTTGAAGACCACAAGAGGTCAAGACTAAGAGTGTGTTACTGCTTTTATCTAAATGTAGGAAGATCTGTTAGTGCCTGAGGTTGTAGTTCCTGTTTTTTCAGTGGGAAACAGGGAATTCTGCATTCTAGGGGCATCATCCAGTGGTTCATATGGATGTGATAGTGACTCTTGGCCCTCAATCCCAACCAAATAGATGTGTGCTATCAAACATACTCAGTTCCCAGCTGCCAGCATCTGGCCACGCTCTGTAAAAGAGATTTGGGAGACTTTTGTGGCCATGTGTACGTATATGAGTGTATCAGGGCTTTCTCCAAAATACAAGCAAACAAAATTCCAAATTTGGTGGTTTAAGTGGATCAGAAATGTCACAGTAATTCCCTTTTGATGACAATTTCAGCTACCCATCCAGACACCGATTTGTGTTCCTGTGCATGCTCTCGCTCACGCATTTGCCTTAGGAGAGGTTAAAGGTGGTGGCAGCTGCAGCGAGCTTTAAGCATTCCATCTCTCTTTTCTTTAATTCAGGTACAAACTATGACTATGTCAGGGAATTTAAGAGGAGCACGGGCACCTGGCAGCGCACCAAGCCGCTGTTCCCCTCGGACCTGCGCCGGACGGGCTGCGCGGCGCTGCGCATCGCCAACTGCAAACTCTTCCGACTGCAGCTGCAGCAGGGATTGTTCCGCATCCGCGTTCCTTCTCCGTGATCCGCGTGCTGCCAGGGGAGGAGACTGGAAGAGTTCTGTGCAGTCCACCATAATCTAGCTCTATTTAAAGGAAAAGCTGAGAAATTACAGCTGAAACTTACACTGTATGCTGTGCTTTGGTATGGTAACTGTTTTTGTTTTAAATGCTTACAAAGCTTGAGTCTCAGTACTTGTTTCGGGAACAAATAACTTAAGTACACATTAAAAAGAAGAGAAGGGGGAAAATAAAAGGGGAGATCAAGGAAACACCTTTAATCGTAACCATGTGGAGTTTAAACCGTGTTATTGAAGGAGGATTTTTGTGTCTGGAACTGGTGGGAATCGGTTTCCTTTGGCGAAGCTTATTGAAAAGCAAAAAAAAAAAAAAAAAGATTTCAGGTGCGTTTCCCCTGCGGGGAACTGATACGAATCCATGTGCTATCTGGAACTGGATAGCTGTAATACACAGAAGCTACACGATTACCAACCTCCCTAGTGTGCTGCTGTTGGAGCATGAGGCCACAGGAGGTGTTGGTCATTGCACCTTTTATTTCTAGTCCTTTCTCAAAAGATAAGGTCTGTGCCTAAAAAATGGTGGAGGTGTGTACATACGGTTTTTCATTCATTTGCAACGGTTTCATTCCGACAAATATTTTTAATATATATATATATATATAAAATGGACTAATCTGAAATGGATACACCCCAGAAAATGGATACAGTACACCACAAAGAAGTAAACTTTTTTTTTTCTACGCTGTCATTCGAGTAGCCTGATGAACTGGTCTGCAGGTGGGTGGCATGCACTTCTGGGTGGGCTTTGGTGGCTGTTTTCCTTGAAGTGAAAAGGGAAGACCTGTTTGGAACAGTCAGTAATGATTGCTGCTTTTGGTAAGAGCAAAAGGACAAATTAAATAGATTGTGTTCCTTTTTACTTCAGACTGCTTGCAAGCTAAGAATGGTTTTTAAGACTGAGGCTCATAGAAAGATGTATTTTATGCCTCTTAGAACAAAGGTGAAATATGACAAGGATATATTTATTTTGCAGAAAACACGGGGTTTGGACTAAGAGTTAAGGAAAATTTGTACAGTGACTTTAAACTGGGATCAAAAGTTGGTTTACTAATAATTTCTGTGCTACAGTACAGTCTTGTTTACTGCTGTCTGACTTTGAAAGCTGGGTTTTATGGTGTGGTTATAGTGAAGAACTTAGTATCTTGCATTTTATTTCTTACTAAGCCTTGTTCTCATCAGTAGTGATATTTAATTGACTTTTGTTTGTAGTCAAGATCAGCTGGTAGAACAGTTTTACCTCAATTTTTGATTTCATTGTTGTTGTGATGGGTGGGACATAACCTGTATTTATTTAAAAGGAATAAAATGGGAGATATGGAAAATAGAAATAATACCTCCTGCCCTTCAGAAAAAGAGACTTTGTACAACCAGTATTATAATTACATACAAGACTTTCCACTCTGCAACTTTGTGGACCTCAGACAAGCCAAACTCTGCCCTCAGTTGTGTTAGTGTAAACCTTCATCATCTTTATTGAAATCACCTTGCATATGTTGAAATATGATCCCAAACTAGTTCAAAATATCAGTATTTCACTAAATAGTCCTTGAAGAGCCATTCTGAAACTTATTTCTGCTCAGTCCTTCTATAGCACTGATGTGGGGTTGGAATTACTCTCATTCCTGAGCAGAGGAGTGTGAGAGGGTGGGGAAAAGGGCAGCAGCCAATCCATTGACCTTTTTTTTTTTTTAAATTTTTTACAATGCTGAAGTGCTGCGAAACTTGAACTATATACATTGATTTTCTGACCTATATTAGTTGGCATATTAAAAAGTTTATATATTTATGCATTGCAGTAAACTTGGTGTGTGTATATATATGTCTTTAGATTTTAAATTTATATATAATGCTTTACTACAGAAATGTGAACCACTATTTCCATCCTTGGCTGTCTTGTGAAATAAATCAAGTGCTGTTAGTTTATCTGTAAAACTTCCCTTTTTTGAAAAATCTTACATGGATCAATTTTTTTTTCCTCAGACAAAGTGCCAAGATCCCATATTCAAAAGTGATGAATGTTCCTAAGTATCTGTTTCACTTTGAGCTCAGTTTTCTAAGTGGCTTGGAAAACTTCCGAAAATGTTATTGAGAATATTGCCAGCTGCTATCTCCCGAGTCCCTGTAGCTTCCCAGTACACTTGAGGGCATTCAGCATCCAGAAAAACGTAAGTGATAAATGCACATGATAAATCCAAGTAAATACTCTAGCAGTGTTTTGCAGTTCAAGTTACTGAACCAAATGTTTACACTTAGAGTAGGATTAACACTAGGTGTTCTTAGTTTGTTTTTTTAAAAAAAGAAAATAAATAAAACAAACAAATCCGCTGGTGATTGGAGCGAATGCACTCAGTGAGATTTGACCAAGAAGTTTAAGCCTCTGTATCTGAACCAGTCACAAACTGAATTTCTGAGCACATTGTACTCTTGTCACGTTCCATGTGGCTGGGGACCAAGTCTCCAAGGATGCCCTCCAGGGCTTTTGGGTGCGTGCTCAAGATTTAGGCACTCCTGAGATCTCAAAACTGGCTTCCTTGGCCTTGCCTAAGGGGATGGGACCATTCCCCATCTGCAATGTCTGTGGGACTGATCCAGGAGCTGTTCTAGCCTCTGTGTGTGCAGGAGGGAAGGGATGTGTCTTCTGGGGTCTGACTCCTGTCTGTCTGTCTGTCCAGCTTTGATCTGTGAGTGCATCCCTTGGATTGTGCAATAACCAGGCTTGATTTCCTTCTGAATTTGGAGCAAGGCTTTGAAGCCAAGGCTCCCCTTTCTCCAGGGGCTGTAGCAGTGATGGTGTAGGAGTGAGGAGGCAGAGCTGACCTCTGACTTGTCTTTCTCTTTTCAGAGGGATGGTTGACTTCAGAAGTGGGGGGGGGAAGCTGTGATGATTACAGAGGGGCTGGGAGAAGGGAGGTCACCAGTTTGCTGAGTGTGTTCAACATGCAAACAGCTGTAGATTAAACTGGGCTCACTGGTAAATGCCACCACTCAGCTGTCCCTGCTCTCCTGGCACTGTGTACCCCTGCACATGATGGCTGAACCATATGGCAAACAACTCATGAGTTTTCTGAGTTGGAGTCCAGGGGTTTTAGGTGGTTTGGCAATTTAAAAACTTGTGGAAGTTGTCCTTGCTTGGCACAGTGGCCTTAATTCCTTCCAGCTCCTGAGTGGGCACTGATATTCAACCAGGCCCTGCACAGGTGACTGTTTGAATGTGTCCTGGCCAGTTGTCCATGCAGGATGAGCACTGGCTGGGCCACCTTGAGCTTGAGGCACTTGGGCTGGGCCTCTGCATCCTTTTTCCTTTCCCTGCTGAGGAATTGGACCAACCCCAGCTACTGAAATCAGAAAACCACCAAATACAGGGTAGGAATTGTGGAAGATGGGATGAATGATGGCTTTTTTCTCCCCTCACTCCATTTCTTCCTACAATTCCCCCAAGAAAAGTTTCTTCTTCCTTTTTTTCATGAGCCACAGATAATTTTGGAAAAATTTTGGAATTGTTAATTTTAGGGGGAAAATGTATGCTACTGTAAGCACACAGCAGGGTCCTCTGTGCTTGTTTTACACTTGTAGTCTTGTGGCTGCTCTGCACAGCAGAGAGGGATTACAGAAGCAAAGGTGTAAAGTGCTGTTGCTCATAAAATAAATCCCTTGAGTTTCTGAGGGAGGCACATGCCGGGCCTGGCTCTGTTCCTTACCTGGCCTTGACAGATGCTTGTATTCCTAAAGGGTCAGGGTTGGATTTCAGATCCTCTCCCTTTCTGGTTTTATAACCTGAAGAAGAGGTATCCTGAAGAGTCTTCTGTTTTGCTGTACCATAGCAAGGTCTGGTTGTCCTTAAATATTTTGTCATCTAGTCCTTAAATTTTAGTTATTGTCAAAGTGCTGTGTCAACCCAGCTGCTTCTGGTCAAGTGAATTGCTGTAGCTTTGAGGGTACTTCACCTTTAGATTGAAGGCAAATTAATTTGAAATTACACAAAAGGACAGAGATGAATCTGGAACTGAAAGAAGCTCAAAATCAGCTAGCTGATAGCTGTGGGCAGGCTGTGTCCCTGGTGTTTGACTGCACAGCACGTGCCTGGCACACAGCCTGCCTTCAGGAGCAGAAATCTTGATGAAAATAAGAGGTTTTTATCAAAGCTACTGAACTGCCTGGCTTATGAACTCCCCCTCCAGAACACACCAGGCAGCTTGGTTGCTTTGCAATATTTCTGGTGCCTGCATGACTCAGTAAATGCACAAGTAAGGGAGTGAGGGGTTTGGGGAGGTTTCCCCCTGTTTTAGCTGCAGTTTCTCTGTTCCATAAATGCTGTGGCCGTGCAGCCTGCATGGGCTCTGCTACCATGCATGTGCCATGCGGAGTGGAGGATGCAATAACAAATGCAAGTTGTTACAAGTGCCAAACTTTTGGGTTCTTCTGTGTGTAACAATAATTCAACTGTTCTACTAAAATACAGAGATGCTTAAAATTCACTGTGTTCCAAAAAAGAGCAGCAGTTCTTTGGGTTTTTTAAATGAATGCTATTGAAAGCAATGTAAATCTACTTTTTTTTTTTTTTTTTTTAAATACTGTTCTGCGCGTTTGTGTTACTCTTCACAGCTGCCTTGAGTATCACTCCATGTGATGCATATGGACACTTTGCTCTTTATTAGAGCACTGGTGCCACACAAGTATATAATAAAAGGCAGCTGGCAACAGGCTTTAGTATTTAAAATTCTAACTGTTTAAATTAAGTGCCATTTGTTTGCATTAATCGACCTGCAGAAAGGAAACTGTGCCTCGGGAAGTGTGGCTGTGCCCAGGGACACCGGCAGACTGAGCATTGTAACTAAGGTGTGGTTTGGTGCCGCTCACAGTGATGCTTTCCAAGGAATTATATTTAATTTAGTGTTAAATGGATCCTTTCTGTCTCTAATTTAGCACAGAGGATTTGGGGTTTGTGTTCTCTTTAGCTCTTTGGAGTACTTAAATGGCTACTTCAGGTGGATGGGAGGGGTGTTAATTGCATCCGTGTTTGTAGAAGCTGCTATTTCCATCGTCCCAAAGGAGTATTTCCTTTTCCCGTTCAGGACTTAGTGCAGGCCTGTGTTTCAGTCGTCATTGCTGCAGGTTTTTGACATTTGCCATTTTCTGATGCTCTTCCTTGTTTTTTCTTGGAGCTGGGAGCTGTGTCCGTAGGTTCTGTGTTCCCAGGGCACATTGCCTGTGAGCCAGTAAAAGCTGAAGGCAGTGGAGTTTGGGGGAAAAAACTCTATGGGGGTCACCTCTGTGTGCTCTGAAGTTTATTAATGTTTGGCACCTGCTCTCCATCATCCCTATGGGTTATGGTGTGTGGGGTATTTTTTCTTTTTTTTCCCTAGGAAGTTCCTTGCTGTAGGAAGGATTGCAGCCAGGGTTTAAGGTGACACCTCTGACCAGCCATGCCCAGCATGACTCTGCAGCCTGACTGCTGCTCTGCTGCAGCAACTAATTCCCTCAAAATTTTGATTATCAAGTTACCTAAAAATATAGACTAAACCCATGCTAAATGCCCAACTAGATAAACACCTGCTTAAAAGGATTAAGGGTAACAAGAGAATTAAACCATGAGCTACTACCAACAGGTGATTATGTTGAAAATTAATTTGGGATACAAAATCTGAATAATTTTCTTTAATTACTTATTCTAGGTAGCTGCTTCTTAGTTATAAAAGTATTTGCAATGCATAAAGGACTTTTATAGAATAATATTTGGATGTTATTTGAAATAATCTATTGAAATGTCTTGAAAAGTGAGCTGGAAGATTCAAGCTTTTCAATGGAAAAAGACTAAACCTTGGTGCCCAGCAGTTTTGCAGAGTTTCTGTGAGCAGAGAACACCTGCCAGAGCACTTCAGTACATGAAGCTGCTCAATGCCACTGCCTACCTGTGCCCTTGAATTTGCATAATGAAATGAGGCTGTTCTAAACCCTGGTAAAACCTGATGGGTCTGATTACAATAATAGAAAGAAGCATCCTCTGGGTAATTAGTGGTATTTTATTGATAAAACAAGAATTTTAATTTTTTTTATTTCTTGGGGCTTTTGAATTGCCACCCTAGGCACTCGATATATTTAATTTTTTTTAAAATTTATTTGACTTTCCTCCATTTCTTTTGAGTTAATGCTGACATCCTCAGTTTTTGTCAAGGGCAAGTTTCTTTTATCTGTAGTTTTAAACCGTGTCAGAGGCTGACTGACCCCCTGCCACAGGCTGTGCACTTGTTTCACAAGTGTAATTTCTGTGCATTCTGTTATTGGGCTGCCACCTCTGCCAATTTCAGAACAGAAAAAAAAAACCTGTGGAAGAATTTTGTACCTGATGAAAGCAAGAGCCATTTTGGAAAGTTTTAATTTTCATCTGCAATAGGCAGTGTGCTACAAAAAACTGATCCTTGGCTGGGCTTGAGGTTCTCTCCTGAACGATCTCCTAAAAGCTTTGGTTTTATTAATCTGCTTTATTAATTTACACATAATAGCAGGAAAGCATTATCATCCCTGTCACCTGTTTCACTGTTTTTATGTCTTAAAATCAAAGTCTGCTTATTTATTAGAGTGAATAAAGCAGTACACGGGGGTATCTGCTGAGGTAATCAAGTTAAACACAGCTGACATTCTGTAAAGCTTTTGCTATAGTTTCTTTCTGAAGGGAAGCCAGGGAGTGCCCTCTTAAGAAACCCTTTCAAACCCTTTCAGAGCTGGTCTTAAATTAGTGAAAAGGACTCCTCTGGATTGCTTAGAGAACATGAAATCTGTTCTAGCTTTTGTTTGCTTGGGGAAACACCTGCCAAGTCAATTTTATGCGCTTTTTTTTTTTTTTTTTTTTAATATCCTTGACTTCCAAAACCTGAGTGGTTTGCTTCTTGCAATTGAAAGTGTTTGTATTTAAGGGTCTGAGGCTGCATTTTGCAATGCATGGTGAGTGTTCTGTCCTATCTTGGTTACATGATGTACACAGCAAGCTGTGTTCTGGGGGGCTCCTGGAAGCTCCTTTACTTGGAGCACTCCTGGACACTCCTGGAAGTGCCAAGGCGTGGACAAGGTTCAGTACAAGATTCTCCTTATACTGCACAAGCCTTGCTGTGAGTGTCAGATGGGGCAAGAGGCTGGGTTACGTACAGAACTCATGGAGTTGCCACCACTGCCTGCCCTCAGTGTTTGGACCTCCAAAGCCCATCAGGGCCAGGTCCTGGGTGTTCCATGCACGATGTTTCCTCTGGCCTCAGGTGTTTTCTCTTTTGCTGTTGTTAAAAGGATTTTCCTTTCACTCTCTCTCTGAACACATGGCCTGTGCCTGTGGTCCCTGGGAGCACAACTCCTGTGGGTCAGAGGGTGGCCACACCAACTTGCTCCCTGTGGCTTTTGCACACCTCTGCACATCAGCGTGTGTGGGGCCAGTGCTTAGTACACAATGAAATGACTTCTCATTGAGCTTGTAAAGGTCAGAGATCAGCTGAACACCTGTAAGCAAACCTGCAGGTAGAGCAGGTGTAGCCCAGCTCCTCGTGTGCCACTGTGCTGGAAGTCTGGCGCCTTGTCGGGGGGGGGGGAAAGCCCCTATTCCCAGCTACCTCATTTTTTCTTTCTTTGCACTTTGTCAAATATTTTTTGTTTTGTTTTAAATCTCATTTTGTCCTTCAATTAAAAAAACCTAAAAGCAGACAAGAAGCAGGACAGAATGGTACTATTGCCCAAGGACAGTTTAACTTCATTTTGAATTAATGTTTCTGTACAAAAAGACCAAGGTTGACCTGCAGCTGCTGTAAAAAGTAAATAATAAATTCTATAACTTGAAAGTACCTTTTATACTTGGAAATGAGAGTAGCAATTGAAAGGCTGTCCTGATGATTTTTAAACAGGAAAAGATCTGTTTAAAAAATAGAAATCTCTGCTCTTTTAAGGACAGATCAGATAGTCTTCCCTCTGCCTCTACTCAGCTCTCACTGTTTTGCCCGTGAACGTGATCCATTATTTCAGTAGAGAGATTCACTGACTTTTCTTTAATGTCTAATTAGATATTTTTCTGTGGAGTTCCCTATTTAATCACCTGCAGAGGAAAAACTGTTCAAATCAATATCCACCTTCCATACCTGAACTTATGTCATTGCCCATTTCTTTGTGATCTTCAGGTATGTGGGGTTTTGCTTAGATTGAAGAAGTTTTCTAAAAACTGTGTTTTCTTCTGCTTCTAAAGGTGCTATTTTGACATAATTTTGAATTCCTTACACTGTGCTCGACTTCTAAAAGTACCAATATAAGCTGGTAATCAGCTTGTGTTTGTTCTGTGGAGTTTTTCTGTGAGTATTCAATCTCTATTTTGAAAAGCATCCCTTTTCATAAAGACGGCTGCCAAACTGTCAAGGGCCTTAATAATACAAAATGCAATGGGAAAATGCTACCTTTTTCCTTCCTTTGTAAAGGCAAAACCAAGAAATGCTTCACAGAGAACATCTTCCTCTAAAATTTTGAGGAGCAGCTCATACTAACTTTGAATTCAATGTAGCAAACATTTTAGTGGCCGTGCACAAACAGTAGGGATGAAACAAGGAGCTATTCATAACTCTGCAGACTGTACTAATTAGCTGCTAATTCCAGAGCCTTCCATTAGCATCATGGTGGCTATTCCATAAATATTAATCTTCCCAGGCTTGCTCCCAGGACCTGGCTGTGTGTCTGGGACACGCTGACCAGTGTGGCTGGCAGATCACTGGGATGTTTGGCCCAGTGTGGGGTTTGTCTCAGACCCCTCCTTGTGGGGTTTGTCTCAGACCCCTCCTGCTCAGCTTCCCAGGGTTTGGGTGCCACAGGTGCTCAGGAGGAAGGAAGAGGGAAGCTCCCCAGTGCTGCCATTGCAGTGACATTGGCCTGGGCACTCCGAGGAGAGGCTCTTGTCGACACAAGCCAGGGAGGAGAGAGCTGAATTTTAGTCCTGCATAGGAACTCTGTTGTTGTCCTTCTTGTGCTGTCTTTATTTCAGTTTGATCCATATCAGTTTGGTTTAGGCATTTGGTAACCCTGCTGCAGGAAGGTTTTTCCTTCTCTGAAGCACATAAAGTCCTCCTCTTGCCCTGTCTGAAGCAGCAGGAAGGATCAAGGGTTGATGTTTGAATTTGTCCAATCTCCAGATAGCAGGTTATTTATTGCCTTCTCATAGGCTCTGCAGTCCCAGTGCTGCAGCATTTCTCAGTCATGTTAATCTGAGAGCCCTTTAGCCTTTTGGAAAGAGTCCAGAGACTGCCTTGTCCTCCTTCACACGTTGGGTGCTGCCCTCTGGGCCATCCGAACTCATCCAGGCTGTCACTGTAGAGGAGCCACCGGTTGGTGGCCTCACAGGAATGTCTGTGTGACCTGCAGCACTTCTGAAAAACAGCTGATAAATGAGGGGCCACGGAGAAACTCCACCGAGCTTGCAAATTCCTGATCCTCTCATTCTAGGGAAGGCTGAGGAGCAGCATCATTCCTTGCCTTGCAGCTGCTCCCTGCTGCACAGGTAAGGATGAGTCCACACTGCCCCTTACATAAGGGTAGGATATTAAAGATTTATGGGTTGTTATAGGAGATCCACCATTTGGCATTTGTTGTATTAAAATCTGAAACTTCTGGAGGTATGGAACTGTGGGTTCTGGAACTATGTCTGCAGTATGGAACCACAGGTACTAGCCTGAATAGCTGGGGAGCTTCTGGCAACCTGTTTTTCCACTGCACTTTTCTCTTTTTCTGAGAAAACAGAGATGTGAAACTGCATCCCGGTTTGTATGCCCACTGTTTCATAATCCCAAGAGGGAGCCTGATAAGCTGGAATTGTTTTACCTTCAGAAGGAAAAACTATTTTTTTTTTTCACATTAGATGCTCTATCTTCAGAGTTTTCCCTCTGTAAACCATGTTTATTGAGTTCCATGAATCTTGTGAGATTGGGTTAAAGAATATGAATATGTATTATAAGAATGATAACTAGTGTACTTAGTCTGACTTTGTACAGTATAAATACTCTATTTTACCTTAAGAGACGGAAACAACTATTGAATAATCCAATTATGATATCTGTACTCCATTAACCAAGTAATAGGAGGGTGTTGGAATGTGATGTCACATTGCTGCCACTCTCCTAAAGGTTCAATGTTCTGTCAAATCTAAGATCTTGATAATGACCAAGATATTGTCAGAATATATTGCCACTTCTTGTACAAAAGCCACATTGGTGTGGTGAGGTAAAACCACTCACCTCTTGTATACCATCTGTGGCATGCAGCTGGACAGCAAGGGTTATCCCCACCATCCAGCTGTTGTGCTCTGACTCCTGTATTACAGATGTGGTTACTGTTACAGGTTTTTTATGTGTGTACGTGTTCTGTGGGTCCGTCTGTGCTTTGTGTGGGAATGGAGTTTTAGCTTTTCTATGTCCACGCCAAAATCTTTAGAAATTAATTGAATGAATCACTTGGGGCCAGGGTTTGGAATGCTCTGATTGGAGTATGCTGAGTTACTTCTGTTTAAAACAGGGAAAAATAAGACATAAATGCTCTTTGACCTCAATCAAACTATGCAATACAGCACACAGAGAGCTAAATTCCTTGTGATACAGAAGTGCAGCTCCTGTGTCCTTCCAAACCCAGTCCTTGGTCCAAGGTTAGGAGAGCTTGTACTCAATGGCTGCCCAAGAATCTTGTATCCAGATCAACTCTAGTTCACTGCTTTTCCTGCTGCCCCCTCGCCTGGCCCAGCAGTTTATCGGGGTCAGGTTGTTGGGTGTTTTGGCTGGGAATGTTGGGATGTCCAAGTGTGTCCCTCCTGTCATCCCATGGTGTTGTCAGCTGGAGCTTGTCCTGGAACCCCACCAGTGCGGCTTTTCCTGCTGGGGCCACTTCACCACGTTTGCACCTCCCTGCCCTAGAGCATGCCAGGTGTTTGGGGTTTGCTGTGCCCCCTGGGTTGGTGTTGTCTTGCTTTCCCTGTGTCTGTCAGTTGTGGATCTGGTGCTTACAGTAGAGAATCCCTGTGATGTCTCAAATCCAGTCCAAGTACGTTTTCATTTCTGCCGCTTCTGTGTGAGTTTGATTTTTCTGCTTCTGTGGCAATTCAGGGATAAATGCCCATGTGGTCAGGACTGCTGGTAAAGGTTCTTTGTTCTCCCATTGCTTCATTTTTCCAGTGAAATTTGTTCCTTGTGTTCCTTTTCTTCCCCCTGTTAAAAAACAGGTACCGTTTTTGAGGAGCTCTCCTCTCCCAGGTGATCATGAATTCTTCATGTACTTAGCCCACCCTGGACCTCATACAGTTTCTGCCTCCTACCTCCCTTTACTATTTTGTCCCTCTTTAATTCAGATTTCTTTCTTTGATTCCAAAAAGGGATTTTGGTGCGTAACCTGCGAGACAAGCAGGAAAGCTCTCTCTGCAGGTGTCTGTGTACATCCATTCCCTCCCCAGCACATGAAGTGTAAGGGGCTCAGCCTGTTCCTTTCCTTCCCCCAGGTTTTTCCTAGTGCTGAGCAGACCACAGGCTGAAGCCATTTCTTATTTCTTTTGGTAATTGAAAATATTAGGAGATTTTCTTCTTTGGAAATAGCCACTGCAGTTGAGCAGCTGGCAGGAGAGAGGGTTGTTATGCTTCCATATTCAGTATTTTTAATTGAGGAATAAATAATTTATTTTGGGAAAAAAATGTAAATTTTTTTGTATTTGTATGTCAAAGTGGCCTTTATAGGAAAAGCACATAAAATATTGAGATTAAAATTGCTTAGTTGTGTAATTTCAGTGGGGATTTTTGTATTGACAGGGTTTCTATGCATTTTTCAAAATATACTTGCTGTTTTGTGTTAGAATTATTGGAAATCTTTTTAAAAACATGTATTACCACATTTTCCATGGTTGATCCCTTTACTATCATTCCTTTTGAATACTAAAAAGGTTTTAATTAACCCTGTAAATTAATTTTCCCCCACAAATATTTGCATTAAGTCAATATAATGAGTTATAGCATGGGTATGTAGCTTTAAGGGAATAAGCCTAGTAGTGCAGTTTAATTCTGGAGAGGTGTTTGCAGAAGGGCAATACAGCAGCGTTTCAAATGCACTTAAACCACTAAATTAGGAAATTAGGTTTTTGCTGTACCTCACTAGGGTTTTATTAAACTGTGTCCATCCTGAATTGTTTACACTTGAGCATTATTTAACTATGTATTATTTGTGCAGTTTGCAGTTCTCTGTTCTGCAGGGATTATGTGAATGTTAACAAATAGGAAAAGTTTGGGGGTGTGTGGTGTCCTCATGGGTTTGATGTGCATTTGGGGAGGGAGGAGAGAGGAAAGTTAGATCCATTAGTGTATTTTTCCTTTTAATTATGTACATGTTTTCACATTAGCTGAGACTGAATTACTGAGCTTAGAATTGAACTGTGAGTAAAATCAGTGTTTTGTGGGTGGGGGAAATGAAGGGGTTGCAGAACTTCAGGCAAAACCCCTTAAGTTGCACTGTGGTACAACTGCCCTGACTGCCTGTGCAAAGCATAGCCCGAGGGGATACATCAGACCCTGCTAGCATTGCTCTGGTTTTACTTTCTCTTCTCCGAGGTGTTGCTGCAAAGTTTGCTAAGTAGAACCTTCCCAGGAATGTCTATGAACTGAGACTTGAGTTTTATCATTTTATGTTTGTAGTTTTAATTTTTGTTCTTGTTTCAGTTTCGTAGGAAATCCCACATGTTCACAGGTTAGTGTAACTGCAGGCTTTCAGGTGTAGCACCAGATGAGCGTTTAATGCAACCATGCATTCTGTAACTGAAGAAAAATGTGCAATTCTAATGGCACTTTGACCCATTGCTGAAACACTGGGTTTTGCAATTGAACAAACTCAACAATTGAAAACACTCTGTGTCTTCATTAGACATCTTGAAGGTGAAGCAAAAGGCAGTTACTCCAGTTGTACCCATGGATAATTTGGTATTGAGTTGGGGGTTTTTTTAATAGCTTTTTGGTCTGTTTTTAGAAAAACACTAATTTCTTGGTTTACTTTAGTTGCCATAAATTGCCCAGTGCAGAGTCTGGTCCACCTCCATTTGTTTATTTTCATGGAGTAGTTGCACAAACACTGGTAACAGCAAAGTAGGGAAGCTCTTTGGTTACTCACCAGTAGCTTCCCTTGCAGAATTGCTTGGTGGCTCACACGTGGTATGAAAAGGGACACGGGAATTTTCCTGGATTCAGTAGCACTCGCTTTGTTTACGTGTTCAGTAGAACGTTGGGTGACTAAAGGGAGGCTCCCTTTTTAAAGTATTTGACTTGTGCTTTGAGGACTTAGTCGCCACTGTGCAAATTGTGCTGTAATATTGTACCAAGGATCAGTGAAAGTGTTTTATCTTTTTTAATGTTGTTTGTATTTGACCGGGTTTTATAAATGTAAGAAAACAGAGTGTTGTATTTTGATCTGAAATTTGCGTATGGTAAAAGTAACTTTGCTTTATGTATTGGAGGTTTGTTCAGAACTTGAATCATTTTATAGAAGGGTACAGACCAAAATTAATTGTCTTAAAGGTGTTTAATAAATTAACCAAATAAAACATTGATTGTTTGAAAACTTGTTAACTTGTTCTGCTTTCTTTATAAGGAAGAATGTAGTTCAAGATTTTCTCTCAAGGTCTTACAAAAAGTTAAAAAAAAAAAGTCGATTTTATAAATATCATCTCCCATGAGTTATCTGTTTTATTATTAAACATTCCACCATGCCAGAAGTTTAATCAAAGGGGAAAACCCAAAGGAAATAAATGGAGGAGGAAAGGCAATGAGGAAATGAGGGGAGACGGGATCAGTCCCTCCCTGGCTCTGCCCAGGCAGTAAATGCTTGTGCTTGCTGGGCCAGGGATGTTGTCAATGGCCACCCCAGAAAAAAAGTGGGAGTGGGAAGGAGCTTCTGGTCACCTGGAAAAGCTCCCATGGTTGTTTCAAGGTGTCCATTCTCCCCAGCAGTCACCTCCACTCTTCCCCTTCACAAATACTGCTCTTCCATGTGACCTTTCAAAGCGGAGGAGAAAAATATGTGAAGCGTAACTGCTCCCAAGGGCAGGTACAAACAGCTCCTTCCAGGGCTGCCTGATATCCCGACCCTTGGCTGTGTCACCGCGTGCAGACTCAACCCCTGCAAGTTCAGAGACCTGCACATTTTTAAGATGCCAAGCAGCTGCAACTCCAGTTGAGCAATATTCTACCTCTGTGCTGTCCTGCTCCCTGCACTGGCCCTTGCCTCTGCTGGGGCTGCCTCCTCTGGATTTGATCTTCAGGAAAATACCCAGAGCTCTTTCTACCTTTTCCTAAACAAAAGGACTGAGGCAAGGCCAAATGTGAGTCAAGGAAAAGCTGAGGTTTTGGGCAGCTTGTGCAAGGGGAGTGAAGCGGGAAGGCAGCAGCATGGCTTCAAAGCAGAGTGCAGAAACCAGGTGCTGTCAATACGTGTTCTAAATGAGATGGTGGGAACGAGGACAGAAAAATGAATATTTGTTCCATAAACCTCTTTTCTTACTTAGTTCCATAGACATACCAAGGTCCAGGACTGCCAGCCAGGTTGGGGCAGGGAGCCTGAGGCCTCCAGTGTAAACACAGACTGATGATAGGGAATCTTGTGTTGATTTACCCTTGTTGCTGATGTTCCCATGGTTATGGCTGCACAGATGGGCTCTGCCATATCTCCCCTGTCTTACTGAGTCTTGGAAACAAAGACAGGAGGGTGAACTTGGATTTATCATTATTCCACAGCCTGGAATCCTAACAGAAAAGGAAGAGGGCTGCTGCCTGGTTTCCTTTACCTCTTATGCACAGAGGAGATACAACTCTTGAAGCCTCTTTTTAACCCCTCAATTTTTTTTCCTTAAGTCTCACAGGAGAAATCCAGAACAAGTTCCTCAAACAGAATTTTCAGCTGAAGCTCTTGATGCCTGGGAGCAAGGCCTCTCTGTACCTCCATAACTGCAAGGTACCTGCCAAGAAGGCAAAGTATTTATTGAGTTTATGCAGCCAGACTCGTGACTGGTGCTTTCTGTGTCACAGGGAGTCACAGTTGTTCACCAGCTTCTACCTCAGCCTGAGAGAGGAGTGTCCCCTCAGCTTTCTCCTGGCAGGGATATGCTAGGAGAGGCACGCAGTTGGCAAAGGATCCCTGCAGGCTGGGGCTGCTGGGGAGGCATCTGGGTGTGTGAGCAGCCCCAGCTTTGCTGAACCAGGCTCTTCCCAGGGCTGATGCCTCCTCGTTAAGAGGTGGCAGCTGTGTCCTTCACACAGGCAAGTTTTGGAGCCATCTTTCAACAGACTGAGTTTTCCAGGTGAAGAATGGGCTTCTGGCCTTTAGAATCTCAAATCAAGCAGTGAGACCCTGCTGTTCACTAAGCTCCATTTTACTGAGTTCTCCCTTTGCACAATGATCACTGGAAAATTAACAGAAGAATTAATTGCTGTTCAGAATTCAATACAACTCATAACATTTTGTCTGGAAGCAGCTGTAAAGGCAGAAAATTAATGTGGAATCCATGGGGTCTTGGTACAAGTCATTTGAGCTGAATGTTATTGCCACTCCACTCCTGGAGATTTCTCTGCTCCAGGTGAAGTCAATGGCAGCAGGATCAGAGCTGTTACTTTTGCTTTTTCCCCAGTGCATTTGGGCACATGCAGGCCAAGCTCTGTCACGTGTGGCCTCTAAGGAGCCATGAACCCCAACACTGTGGGCTGGGCTGAAGGAGTTGTCTCATGGAGAATTTACGGTAAGAGCAAAATGTATTTTTAACCACCAGGATATGCTTATCGTCAGGAAAGGGCAAGCAGCACTCCTATCTCTCTAGGGAAGGGGAAGTGTTGAGCGTGACTTTATTTTTTTCCAACTCCTTTTCAAACTCTGAAAGGGTTTTTTTCTTGCTGAGACATGTCGTTGGATTAAATCAGGGAGTTACACAGACATCAATCCTGGGTCACAGGTGAAAAATATTAAATGCCAGGCATGCAGTGTTTTTCCATTGCATGTGATGTACGTTCAGGAAAGACCTTTGGGAAAAAGTGCTTTGAAATGAGTCTGTTTTGCGTTTTAAAATACACCAAGAGCCCGTCCAGAAGCTTTTAATTTTTTAGGACAGCTTTGATGTTTTCTGTGTTGAAGAGGAAAGCAGATTCCCCTCCTTGTACCCCACCCTGTGCCTCTGGAACAAGCAGCACATCAGGTGCCTGCGATCGCGGGCTGCTTTTTGGCTTGGGGCGCTTTGCTCAGAAAGGGGCTGGACGCGTCCCCTTGTTTGTCACCACGCCCGCTCGGACTCTGCCACCCAGGAGAGCACCCAGGGACGCCTGTCCCCTTGTTTGTCACTGTGCCTGTTTGGACTCTGCCACCCAGGAGAGCACCCAGGGACGCCTGCCCTCGCCTCCCGAAGCGAGTCCAGGGTTCACCTTTGCAGCAGCAGCAGCAGCAGCAGCAGCAAGGCTCTCACATTTTCCATTTTCCACAGCCAGCGCTGCTCTCCCTTTCCATAATCCTGCCCCAGGAAAGCCTTTGAAGGAGACACCGCGATTTGCTTGCAGGACACAGCAACGATGCCTTTCAGGCCACCTAGACAGGAGGGGCTTGGCTGATCCTGTAAATACCTGCTTGCCTGTTTTAGTCAGCGGTTGGAGTCACAAAGGAAAGAAACGCTTTGAAATGCTAAAAGCTGCCTGACCAAAGAGACGGGCTGAGGCTGTTCCCACCCTGCCTCGTTCCATTCCCACGTGCGCTGCCCACCCCTTGCAAACCAGTCTCGCCTGTCCTCCCGCTGTGTCCTCAGCAGCTGCCGGGCCTCCCTCTCCCCCTTCTCCCGGCTCCCCCCTGCCCATGCTCGGGGAAGGTGTTGGAGTCCGTAGAGCTCACATTTACAAGCCCACGCCCAGAAACAAAGGCGCCGTGCTGGAGGCGAGGCAGAGCTGCGGCGGGGCAGGGGCTCCGCAAGGCCCATCGCGCTCTCCTTGCACTTCGCCTCGGTTTTTCCCTCAGCGCTGGGTGCGGTGACCCGGCAGGCATGGGGAGCGGAGGCTGGGCTGTGCTGCTGCTCCCCGCGGAGGGGCTGGGTGCGTTTGCCCGGCATTTCTTCCCTGCCTGTGGCGGTGTGTAAGGGTGAATCACGGCAGCCTGGGCAGAGGGAGGCGCTCCCCGGGGGCTGCGCCCTCAGAGCCTTGGGAAGGGCCGAGCTCTCCCCATCAGCTGCCCGTGGAGCTGAGGGCAATGTCCTCCTCTGCGAAGGGCTTGTGCTTCAATGGGGTGATTCCTTGCCTCCTGCTATCTGTGCTTCAGCAGGTTTTGCTGATTTGCAGTTAAATCTCCTTTCATGTTGGTTTTAATTGCTTTCTCAGTTCCCCATACTACGGAGTAATGCTGAAGAATCCATTTTTAGCCTTTCAGTTCATCTCCTCCTCATTTCAGCTGCGTCTGTGCTTTTCTCCGTGCTGTTGTAGTGTGAAATATTCAGGGAGAAATGTGAAATTCCCTCATCTGAAAGTCATGTACCACATCTTACAGCTTGGTGTGAGGCACGGGAATGTTCCTGGCTCTACCTGCTTTGAAGAGCCAACAAAGGAAAGCTGCAAGCACCACAGTGTCTGGTCTTGGCAGATACTTTGGAGACCAGCCCATTTTCATGGAAATTAGGTTGTTGCTATTAGTTTATTTAATTATTTTTTTTGTTCGGACCTGAGCAATTCCTCGATCACTTTTCCATTTTCATGAAGCAGTTTGTGAATCACATACATGTAAAATGAAGGAGTTAGCAAATGCTGCTTCCCTTTGATGTATGGTAATCCTGCCTTCTCCGTTCTTAACTGCTCCCTGGAATTTTCCATCTTAGTATGAATATTTCAATGAAAAGTAACAAAGAACCCCCTCACTACCTTGTACTCATTTAAAGACAACAGGAAGGTTGTGAAAGCTAAAATGAAAACAAAACTGGCTTGCAGTTGAATGGTTGTGTAACCTCCATATTAAGAAACGAGAGAGGAAAGGACTGAGGAAGAACATTCAGAGACAAACCCTTCAGGTGTGAGGCAGTGGTGAAGGTTAAACAGTCCCTGCTCTGGGAGGTGTGCTGGACTCACTCCTTGGTACAGGTGTAACATTATGCCATTGTAGCATTCTCCTGTGTTAGAAATATGGCTGTAAACACAGACATATTCCATCTGTCTCCATTTGGAGATGTAGCATCAGGATCAAGTCCACCACAACTCAATTCAATGTTTACATCTTTTCCCAAGTATTTTTCTTCATGCTGAATGGTGTTTTATATCCTTGAGATATGAGTCTGTGGTTGGCATAATCCAAAATCTAACTATTTACCTGCTATCAACCGCTCCAGCTTTCTGGGCTCCTTTTTTATTTTCCTCAATCCAACTTGTTCCTTGGAGCTGATGTAATTAAAGTGGCACCACCCTCAGACCGTGCTCTGAGATGACAGATGCTCCTTGGATTTTCTTTTCTTTGTACAAACACATTTTTATAAAGGTACTAAAGATTAACTTTTTCTTGCCTAAATAGATACTGGGAATAACTTAGGGGTAGCACAGCTGTTGCCTACTTTATCCTTGAGTTTGAAAAGGAAGGTATAATATTATTCCAAATTTTTTCATATCAGTAGAAGTGAATTTGAACAAGAAGTCTTCTCTGTTTCCACTTTTTCAGTCTCATTGGTGGTGTGGTGAGAGAACATCTTCCTACAGGATTTCCCTGGTACATTCAGTTCTCTGGATGTGCTTTGAATTTGTGGTTAAATGGAGAGATGTCCTCTCTTTCTTTATGATTGCATTTAACAATTGGGAAAAGACAGTTACTGAGTTGGAAAACACTAGAATGATGTTGTTTACTAGAGAAAACAGCCGTCATAACAGCCACTGGCATCTCTATCCCTTCGTTGGTTTCAGAGAAATTGGAGACAAAGAAATATTCCACAAAATTTCTTGGGCTGAATCAACACTGTGTTTCTAACACGTGATGTCAGTATCGCTCTTGGGGCTGACCTTGGGTTATGAGCATCACTAACATCTCAAAGTAAGGCCCCAATCCAACAAATATTTAGAGCTCTCCTTAGGCTTTTATTTGCAAAGTCTGCTCTGACATTGCGAGGCACCTGTGAATGTAGCAGACTGCTAGACAGGGAGGTGTTGCTTGGACCTGGAATGGCGTGTGGTTGAAAGCAGAACAGATTGGGAAATCTGAAAATTTAGAGGACCAAGGGAGTGTATTCTCAGCAGAGCTTCTCACAGAATCTTCCACCACTCCCCCACGGTACAAGTTTATTAGAGACCTGGAAAAAAAAAAAAAATCTCTAGTTCTTGCCAGCCTGGGTGACTCCTATCAGAGCTATGACAGGTTTATTCCATTTGCAAGTCAGAACAAGTTTCTCCTCTCTTTTGAAGGTACATAATTATCAAGATCATCCTTATTGCTACACCCGTTACCATTGCCTATAATCTTTGGGTATTCGCACTTTCCTGGCACAGTCCTGATTGGCAAAGCAAAGCTTGCATGTGTGATAAGTTTAGTCTAAGAGACTCTTCTCATTAGTGCTGGATGCCATGAATCAGAGTGATTAAGTGATTTGTCCAAAGCACAAAGCAGATTTAGTGTTTCTGCACTGCAGTCCTACTAAATCATGAATGTTATCAAATTCACAATATTACCTAAAAATCCTAATTTTATAAATATGATTTGTTTCTTTTTATATTGGAGGCCTCAAACCTTGCCCATTTGTTTCTTCTTTTTTTTTAAAAAAATGGTTCTAGTAACTTGAAATTATGGTAGTTTAAATTTTCTTCGTGCTGAAAAAGTGTTGTTTGGTATCAGAAAAGTGCCTAAAATTTTATGTTTCCCTCAGTTAATTGTCCTTGCTTTGGCCAGCTGGGGTAACATACCTGCTGTGTGTCAGTGAGTGAGCTGCGGGTGAGAATGCTGGAGAGCTATTGTAAGAAACTCAGCAGAGATGAAGACAAATGGTCCAGGAGAAGCATGGAGAATTGGTCCCTGGTGGTGGTCCTTGCCCTTTGCACATCTGGGTGACTGGCAGGTGAGAGAGAAGCAGATCTATGAATATGCTAGAAGGTTGTTCAGGATGATCCTCTGAGCTCTTGGTTTCAAAGTCAGGTCATACCTTGGAGGAGCTGTTCCTGTCAGGGGAGCACAGAACAGACTGGCCCTCAGTGCTGACCCTTGATAACTGAGGCTCTCACCCCTCCTGAACGAGGTTGTTAGAGCTCCTGCAGCAGCTCCTGAGGTTATTTGGGGAGCAGAGCCATCTCAATGGTGTGGAGACATGGGGAGACAGAAAAGGCTGCTCAGGGAGGTGGCTGATACCATCACGAATGGAAGGACTTTTCTTGGAGCTTCTGCTGTCAGCTGACTGTGAGATAAGTGTAATTTCTTGCACTTCTCCTGCTCTGAAACTCCCCTGTAGCTGCAGGGGCAGAGGAGTATCTCCTTTGCCACAGGGCCCAGTAGGATGCAAAGAGATCTCACCTTTAATGCCTCGGTGCACAGCAGTGCTGCTGGAAGGAGGAAGTATGGACAAGATGAAACTGCTCCAGCACCTTTAGGCCTCCCTGCTCACTCTCATAGCTTTTTCGGTCATCTTAATCCTCTCCTGCTCAGAAACTATATTCTCCAGGGAAATTAACATCCTGTGAATGCCCCTGAGCTTCTGATGGCAAGAGGAATGAGTTCCTTCCCTTTCTAAAAAAGCCTCTTTGGTAGATTCATGTTTCAATTTGCTTTCATGAGGCTACTTAGTGATAAATAGTACTATAACCTTCTCTAAGGCTCCCCACCCAAAGTTTTATGCAAATTGTATGTAAACTTACTCTCACTATGAGTGGTAACCATGAGATAGGTCATGCTTGAATGCCGTTTTGTTCATGGCTGTTCTGGGGCTCAGCAGTGCCTGGGGTCCTAGCAGGGGTCCACTAAGGCATGCACCAAACCTGGAGCATCCCCAAGGGGTAGGGAATTTAGGAGCAATGGTGACTCATGAAACTTCCTGGGTTCCAGCTTGCACTTTTCAAGCCCTCCTGGTGCAGCATCCAGCCCTCCCAAGTGGCTGGATGCCACATCAGCATCATTGTGACTCTGTCCAGAAAGGAGCTGCCTATACCCACAGGGAAAGGAACCCACAGTAGCCATTCAATGCAAAAAACTCTGTATGTGGCTGCTGTTACAGGCAGAAATGGCCTGGTTCCCAAAATGTGATGGTGAGCTGCCTGGGTGAGCAGTGCAGGAGAATCCCACATGCCCCTTCCCTTTGCTGCTGGCAGGTGGTGCTGGTCAAGCCCAGCCTGCACCCAGAGCTAACACAGCCAGGGTCACAGCTTCCCAGGGGTGCCAAGGTGTTGAAAACACACATGGAATTGCTCATGTACTATGGATTGAGCATATCCTGCTCCCCACTTCTTGCACAGGGTGCAAATCCCACTTCCTCTGGTGCTCTTTCACTATTAACAAGTCAGATCGTTTGTCTGGTGGTCAGGGACAAGGAAGTCTGATTAGGGCCTTTAGCTCTGTGTACATCTGGTGGGGTTTGCTCCTTTTCTGTAGCTCCTGTCAGGCCACAGGCAGAAGAAAGAAGCAGCTGTGTCAGCTCTCCAGGTATTTGGGGACCTCTGCTCTGGTGCCATAAAAAAAAAATCATAGGCATTTCTCATGCACAATCCTGAGAAAAACTGAACTGTTTATACCACCGTTTTCTGGAATGGGTTTACATACCATGCATTCAAACTTTAGTTTCCTTTGTCCCAACTTCCACCATAAGTAACCACGTTGCCCAAAAACACTTGCCCACTTGAATTTGGACAAATACATGCTTTCCCAGCTGGCTCATTGTTCTGCTGCTAAATATTGCTCAGATATCCTAGCCATGCCAAGCCTGATTTTTATCTGTGGATTCTGCAAGGCAAGCTGTGCAATGCAAATTATTCCAGTATATTTGCAGGTCTGTGCTGAGGAGGAGATCCCTGGAGCTTGATCCTTCTGTTTCTCAGTGAGTCATTATTGTTCTGTAGGTTGTATTGCCCCACCACTTTGAGATATGAAACCTGGGGTTTTGCAGGTCACTTGTCTTTTGTAAAAGAACACAGTGTCACAAAATCTCTGTGTGTGTCTAGCAGGAAACCAGCATTCCAGTGGTAATCACACTGCTACTTGTATGCAAACCATTCTTCCAAAATCTCACCCAGAATCTATCTCTAGGCAAAGGCGGTGTCTCCTCAAGGCTTCACAGTGCTCAAGTGCTTGAGGAAGGAACTCTGACTCCAGACAGTGACTGTTAGTATAGCAAAGTCTAAGGACAGGCAGGCAGCTTTCTGCAGGTCTTTTGTCTCAGGCAAGCAATTTAAACCTTTGCTTTCTCTTAATAACACCAGCAACCAAGAAAAGGTGGGGCAATCTTTCAATACTTATATGTTCATTTGATGAAGTGCACATAAATGATTGCTTGAAAATTCTGTTAACTCTTGAATTTACATTCTAGTTGCTCTGGTTAGGTGTCCTTCCTAGATAGAGGAGGCAACTTTATCAGTTGCCTCTATGTGAAAGAGTTTGTGGCTTCCTTACACAGAGCAAGGCAAGAATAGGTTAAAAAATCTTTCCCCACATAGTACTGCTTCCCGAGCAGCCAGCTATCTCTCTGCAGTCAGGCTGGGTGGATTAGCTGCTGTGCCAGGAAAGAATGATGATCCTCCTGCACCCACTTGCCTGTGGGGAGGGCTGACCCAGAAGGGAGCTGTGAGAGGGTAGGGAGTGCTCAGTGAGAGGAGGCACTTCTGCCTTGGGAACAAATTAGAGCCTGTTTGATCACGGGATGGATCTAGGACATCCCCACAAAGCCCAGTTCTGCATGAGGAGTCTTATGGATTAAATGAATGTCTGGATCCAGGGATCTGAATGCTTATGGCTGCCTCTTGCTTGCTTTGAGTTTCCTCTGAGCTAATACACACTATCACAGTGACATCTAAGCATCTTTTGTCACAGGCTTGGGTTTTTGCAAGGAACCCCTTGAGTTTCCTCTGTTTGCCCCTGCTTCAGGCAGCCTGCCCTATCCACAGCTGCTGCAGTGGGGAATGTGGATGTGGACACTTGTCCCTGGTAAGGAACAGGAGGATGTGCGTGGTGCCACAGCAGCGGTGACCTGGCAGGACAGTGGACACAGGTTTTGAGTTTGCCACTGATGATCCTCTGCATAGAGTGAGGGGTTTTCAGACTGTTCAGGAGACCCACACCAGGCAGTTTAGGTGATTTCAGCAGAATGCAGGCCAGGATTTGACTTTAAGTACATTTCCTTGTATTCACAATTAGTTTTAAAAAAATGTGGGCAATAAACAGCATAATATAGCTCACTTTAGCAAATGCAAGAATACAGACTCTTCTGTTTTCTCTATTTTTGTGCTTTATTTGACAGTGGTTTCTGACTGACTTCCAGCAAGGCAATAGTCAACCTGACTAGTATTTGTCACCTCCTAGGAGCTAAATATAATTTGGATTTTATTTACCTCATAGTATTTCTTTAACAAGATGTGTAATTCACTCTCTGATGTAAGGTTTTCCTGGAAAAGAAGAACTCCCCACATTGCTGTCCTTAACGCAAAATAAATAAAATCTTTGTCTTCTTGCCACTTTTAGATCTATATATATCCCTGGTACACAGAGGAGATATCAGCTTGGGAATTGGCACACTGAAGGAAAATAAATGAATTTACAGTAAAGCCTGGTTATTGTTTTTAAAGACCTATTGAAAGGAGAAGACTGTTCTTAATTTTCTCTCATAATCTCATTTCAAGATGTTTAGCTCATAAAGTTCTGTCAGAACATGGGGCCTGGGCTTTTATCTTCACTCTCCAGTTGAAAGCCTGGAGGACACTCTGGTTTTTCGCTCCTGGCTGTGGTCACGAGGAGAGGCAGCAGCCAATACTGTGCAGGATCCTGTGGGCCACTGCCGGACCAATTGCTTGTCCAGAAGTGAAGAGCTGTTAATCCTGCCTTGTTTGCTTTGCACACCACACCCCTGCTTATTGCCTACAATCTAAATTACAGAGGCGGCCAAACTTGCTTCCTGTTCCAAACAATAGCCCTGGCTGACACATCCCCTGGTAATGCACGGAGCAAAGTGCTGGAATGGCCGTGGGTTTGATGGGCTGTGGGGAGGTGGGCACTGGTGGGCCTGCAGCAGGGTCACCACCTGCACCCCAGACAGAATGGAAAAAAACTTACAGGCTGGAGAAAAATGTAGGGGCTGCTGTAGTGTGCTGTGGAAAAAAATTACTTTATGGAAGTTGTTAATTAGAGGAAAGATGTCTGGAAATATGGGGAAAACTTCCTGAAAGGAACAAGTGTGAACAATATCGTCAAAGGCTTACGAATTTAGCAGGAATACCTATAGGGAAGCTAGTTTGTAAGTGTTCAAGTGTCTCAAGGTCTGAGTCATGCTTTTCTCTGTAAGAAAGATATTATTTTGTTGCAGAAAATATTTTCATTTGGTAGTTTTCCTTTGAAGTATCATACATAGGAATATAAATTCTAATTTCCTCAGTTTATTTTACCTCATCTAGGAAATGTATGCAACAATCAGAGCTGACGTTACTCATGTTTAACAGCACTATAGGGAAGAGTTGTGCTGCGTAGGAGTCCCTCTGCAAACAAAGGATATCTTGAAAACTTCCCAGGTATTCCTCAGGAACTGTACTGGATCACAGCCAGATGTCATGGAGGATGTAGGTAACAAACCCAATATTTCCACGTACAAAAATGTTGTGTTCACAGTGTCTGCCTGACAAAGGCCACTCCAAGGTGGCATGAGCACGTTGCTGTCCTTGGAATACCTGGCTACCAGTGCTGAAAACTTCTGATTCTGGTGTATCATGATGGTATCTGTGGTCTTGGGGTGTGTAACAGCTTCCAAAACAGGAATTAACCTTCCTCTTTCTTGAAACAGAGAATGTCACAGTGTGTGGACAGGGCCACTGCTGCTTCCCCGTGTTTCCCCTGGTGAGGTGCTGCTGGTTCAGTTGTTTACGCTGCAGCTGAACTGGGAGAATAGTGAATAGTGCAGAGAAGGGGTGGTGAGTCAGGCCCATGAATAAGTGCAGGAAAACAAGCTGGGTGTGCAAAGTGATCTGGGCACTGGGGCTGGAAAATCCATCCTACCCCTTGTGCTGCTGGTTTGAGGAGACTCATGTTATGAAAGTGTTCCCGGGCCATTATTCAGACTTATTTTTCAGGGGATGCTAGCATGTTGGGAAACTCTGCATTTGCTTCCATTTTAATGTTCTTTTGTTCTGCATTCTGACTCAGAATATCTGTCCCTGTGAGCCAGAATCACAGCTAGAACCAGGGTACCAGGATACCAGATACCTTAATCTGGTATCTTGGAAATCTACCTCAGTGATAGCAGTTAGAAATCATTTTCCCTATCTCTAGCCCCGGTTTCTCAGGGAATCCTGGGCATATGTTGTGAAGGTTCTCTCTCCCTGTTTTTATCCTTGCTTTGGGATCAGATGACGTTTGGCTCCGTTGCTTTCTGAGCCTTTGGATAATTTACTCTTTCCATTTCTCTTCCAGCATGATCTATACGATCCTCCCCTGAGACATTTTAATGTCTGGAATGAACTCCCCCATCTCCTCCAGAGAAGACTGAGGCAGATGATTAACTGTAGCCAAATCTACCCCTGTTTCTCTCTAAATTATCCCTTACTGTCTCCTCCTTCCTTCCCTTGGTTTTAATGAACAACCTCATGAAACATCTGACTTCTTGTTTTTTCTAGGGAAAAATTTTAAACAAAACCACATTCAGACACACAGACATACACACACAAGGCAGACAATGAATGCTCAGAGACAACCAGCAGCATGCTCACAGAGGCAGGCTTATATACAGACACAATGACGTAAATCAACACCCAGAAGCATTTATTAAATTACCCAGATATATACACAGAGGGACAGGCAGATGGGTTAAGGCTGCGTTTTTATTGGTGGATAAATGAAAACATCACTTTAATGCCCACAGGAGAGTATTTTGGAAAAGCAGTGGCAGCAGCAGATATTAAAGGTGATAATATCTCTTTATTCACTCTTGCAGACTAATTGGCTTGTCCTAGGAAAGGTCAACTACTGCTGCATAGCAAGTGCGAACCCATACACATTCGTAATCAAAAATCAGTGTGAAAGCAGCATAGCAGTCAATCCCAAAATCATCCCCTGTTCCCAGGCAAGGAATGGTTCCTGGAACTCGCACCCCGAAATTCCCATTTTTGATTGCTCTGGACAGGCCATGTCTTCCTTTTCTCTTGTTTAAAGATGTAAGAGCAAACTGAAGCCCTGTGCACAGTCAGAGGAAGAATTATTCCCAGAACCCAGCTACACAGCTCTTAATGCATTAAATACACTGTTCCTTGAGTGTCCATCATCCTCAAAGTATGGAGCAATAGCTCCCACACCCAATTAAGGAGGCATTTTAGCCATAGATGTAAGTTAACTGAAACAACTGCATGAATTAAAGTGGACAAATAACTGTCTTTTCAGGCCCACGTGCAAGATTTCTCATTAAAAACTACTGCTAAGCTAACTGTAATTTCCTTGGATGACCTTGAACCATGGGACTCACCTATCTTCATTATGGTTACAGTGAGGTGTAAGTTACATACCATCAGGCCTCTAAACATGATAACTCAGCCCCATCATCCCTGCTTGCACCTTCCCAGTCCTGCTAACTCCACCCAACATTTTCTTTGGTTCTTGTGTCACTGTTTAATTCAGATAAGTGTTTAGGACTGTAACAATCTTTGCTCTTGACTGCAGGACAAACAAGAGGCCAAACCCCAGCTGCCTGCACTCACCAGCAAGGCCTGGAACACACAGAATGCCTTTATTCTCCTGCTGTTGATAATGATAACCCAACCCTGCTCCACGCTGCCCACGTTGCATCCACTCCCTTTGCTCCCATCACCTGTGTGGCTGTGGTAAACAGATGTAAATTGATATCTGCCTTGGTGCAATTTGCTGGTGGATCCACAAGATGTTTTGCAGCAACAGCTGTACCATCCTTAATGCTCTCAAGGTCTTACTAGAGGCTCAAGAGCTGGTGCTGGATAGCTGGTGTTTTCCTGCAATGTCTCATTCTGCATTTTTATCTTAAAGCTTTCTATAGCATTAGTGAAGAGCTTAATCCAAATGTACTCTTTTCAGCTTATCCTTTTCATGTTCTGAAAAGATAGCCTTATATACTGGAAGAAATTTATATATCATGGAAAACACCTCCATTTTGCAATGTTGTAGTAGCATCTGATTTTGATGGTCAGCTGCAGTTTTGGGCACTATTAAAGTTACAGGCATAATTCTTAAAAATTTTTTTTATTTACTTATGATGTGTGATGCATTTCTTCTAGGTATATGGTACAGTCTGTCTATTACTGACCATCTGTTCTTTTCAGAGACAAATTCTCTGTATTTGTCATCTTCTTGCTCTGTTGCATTTCACCTGGGACTGTCCTAAGCAAATTACTGTTATTTTTCTATTTTGTGTTGCCTTTTGGATTGTAAGACCTTCAAGGGTATTATACTTTCAAGAAATAATCTATGTTTTGCTGATGGGTAGGTAAAAATGACAAAATGTAATGACCCAAATGTTCCTTTAGCTGTATCTGTGAATCTATAACCATGACAGATAACCACATTAATTTGATGCACCTCTCTGTCCTTTGTTTGCTTAGACTTCTTAGGCCAGGGTCTGTGTTAGATGTATTTACAATGTTCTTAGCACAACAAAGCCTCCAGCACTGGATGATGTGCATTATCATCAGATGGGAGTTTATTCTTTACTTTATAGCCCAGCTCATATTAAGGTAAAGAAAGGACTGTGGAAAGGTGGGAGAGCTTCAGCTGCCTTTTGTGCAACATTGTTTTGAAGGGATTGTAACACAGGAATTTCATTATAAAAACAGTAATTAAGGATGTTTAATCTTTCTATGACACCTCTTGACCAGAGAACCTGTGATACTAATCTTGCTAATACTTGATGCTTTTTCCCTAATCTGCCTTTTTTTCCTCCCCTTGGTCTTTAAAAAAACAATCCAAGTCTTTCAACAGTTCATCCACTTCTAATTTCACTTCCCCATTTGGTTCAGTGAGAGAAGATACACTTCCCTAATGTGGGGACTACTTTTTTCTTTCTTAGCTGTTCTTCCTCTGTTTTGGAGAAACTTCACCTTATTGCAACAAGCTCAGAGCTCTGCATCAAACCCCATACTTCCTTTTGACTTTTTGTGCTTGGTTGTGTTACAGTGATGTTTTATATGTGTCAAGAGCTAATAGAGCATTTCAAATTGATTAGCACTTGCAGCTTGGAATTTCTGGTAGGATGTAATCTATTGATGAAATAGGAAATATTAGGGTTAGCTGGAGGTGGGAACAATAATGCAGACAGTTTAATGGAAATGGTGACTTTTCACTGAATCCTGCCTAATAATTTTTTTACTTACCTCCTGATGTCAGTAAGCATGAGAGTAAATGGAGATGGTAGCCTGATAAGAGCTCACCTTTTCCAGGGCTTTTTCCATGCCTGGGCATGGGGGTGGCCCTGGAAGAAGGCCATAAAGAAGTTTAGAGCTGCTGTAAATTGGAATGGTGAAGGTGAGGGATACCTTAGCTGTACTATCTGGTTGGGAGAAGCAAAGCAAAGAAAGAAATTTCAGGCTCTTTCCTCTCTGTATCTTCTGCTTACCTCTTTCCTACTGACTAATTGCTCTATTTTAGTTGCCTCTTTATTTCTATTTGTCCAATTCAGATTTAGACCTGATCTTGAAAGAGTTGGGACTTCCTCTTTCCATTTAAATTAATCCCTTCACCACAGAAACTCTGTTAATTCTGCTTCATTTCAGATACATTTAATCTACTTTGTATAGTGCTTCATCCCACTAAATCAGATCTGGGAAAAGTCAGACTGGAGTGCTGCTCAGATCAGCAGATGGCAGGCTCCTTCTAGCAATTGGTACCACCAGCTTCATCCTACACCCCCCTACATCAGAGCATCTGATGAGAGAGGCAGAAAAAAAAAAGTATTTCTGCATCATGCACTCAAGAGTGTGCATTATGTCAGTGAGAAATCAAAGATATATTTGTCCCCAGGGTCTGCACAGCTCGCAGTCAGCCCTGTGCTGTGATGTGCATCTGCTGGGAAAGCAAGAACCCAGCGACTGAGCAATTTGGAGAAGAGTAGAAATCTGAATTCCAGAGGTGTCAGAGAATTGCAAGCTCACAGCAGAGTCTGATTTCCCACTTACTACTCCTCTGTGAGGTGTCTTTCAGAATTACTGTTAGTCTCAGGAGTGGGTAATGAGAAATTTGGGGAAAAGAAAGAGCTCCTTGTAAATCCAATCTTTATTTTATGTGCCTGTGATCAATGGTGCCCTAATCAAGGCCTTCCTTTCCTCAGGGGTAGCTACTTCTTGCAGGGTGGGTTCCTTTAATCTTTATCTATTTTGATTTAAATGTCCATCACCCCTTTTGGGAAGCAATTCAGTTGCCCAAAGTTTTATGACTTACTGAATCCTCTTAACACCATCACACTGATTAATTTAAACACACTTCAAATTCAGGACTTTTAGCATTACTGAGACTGCATCTCTTTGATGTTTTAGGTGTTTGCTTGAATGTGTTGTATTCCCCTGTTTCTCTAAAGAGTGGTTTTAAAGTATTTTTGAACAATATAGCATTGTTATGAAAATGAGCTGACTAGTGAGTCTGATAGCAGGAATTTGCTCTGAGTCAACAGTGGCAATTTGCAAGCATTGACTAATGAATTCCATAATCTAGGCAGCACCTCTGTGAATAAGGGAGGAAAGCTCCATTATCTCTAATATGCGTCGAGGATCCAAACATGAGAGGAGCAGCTGCTGTGTAAGAGTCTAAACTGATATTGAATACAATTTGGGAATTCCTGGTCCTTGTTACTATGCTTGGAAAAACCGTATGTATCTCACATCTTTGAACAGACAACTCCCAGGGATGTGCTAAGCAGACAAAAGAAGTAGGTTTTTTGGTTTTTAGGGTTTTGGGTGTTTTTTTTTTTTTTTTTTTTTTTTTTTTTTTTTTTTTTTTTTTTTTTTTTGTTACAGAAAGCATGACTGGTAGGCCTTTACAGCCTCGGACAGAAAAATTCAGTGAGAGACAGTAAAAGAAGATTTATCTTTTCTTCCCTCTTCGATTGACTGGGAAGAGAGTTTGCCAAGTCATGTGCTAATGTTGTAACACTGTAAAATGAACCAGGACTAATTAATACTATAGTAAGTGATTATTATTCTTTTTTCTTGTTTTCTCTTTTAAAGTATACTACAAATGCTGCAAAACCCCTGTGGGGACAGTGGTCAGCACATCCCCTGCTGAGGCATCTAATTCTCTGTGTCTGGCCCTTGCCACTGCTGCTCTGTTAGTTCCCTCATAGCTTGATAGGTTTCCACTGTATGGGTTTACACTCAGACACGGTGACTTCAGTCAATTTTTTTTTCCTGAATAGGTTTTGGCATCTCAAGTGTTTTCTCATAGGTGTTCCAAGCCCCTCAGCACTATGAAAACTGTGCTAGTGGCACTGAGCACTTGACACAAATTGCTGCTTTCTTTTCCTTCAGAATATCACATTTCTTTTGTTCTAAGACATGGTTGTAGGTAGGTGTTACTAAGCTTAAGAAGGTATGTCAGGAGACTGCCTCTGTGTAAGCACCCAGAAATGACCTCTGCAGAACACCTGATGGAACTGAGTGTAGATCTCCATGAGACCAAATGCTGGGAATGTATAAAAAGTGGCAATTTTTTTCTTAAGACTGGAATCCCAAGCATTTGCAAGTGATTGTGTTAATGCTCTTTCCTGGTTTTACAGACATACAACTGAGCAGATGAATATCCTGAATAACATATGTCACAACTGAATTGGTTTGGGAAATGGGGGAAAGAAAGTCTGTTGCTGACCCAGAAGTCTTATCTGCTTTAAACTGGTAGGTTTAGCTCCAGTGGGTGTATCCATGGTGGGTATATCCCAGGTTTCCAGGCTACAGTGTCTTTCAGGAAGCAATGCTTCTGTTTACAAAGCCTATTATGAAATAGCAGTGAATAATAAAAAGAGGGCAAGATACAAAGAAGTGCAAATGAAAGGGCAGAGTCCAAGAGTAGGGTACAGAATGGGCAGGTGAGTCTGAATTGCCTTGTCAATGTCCTCTCTTCTGGAGAAAACATCTTTATCTTTGCTCACTTCCCTGCCAGCCCCACTTTTTTGTTTTGGTTCAGTGGCACTGATATTTCTGCAGAGTAGAATTTCCTCTTCAAATTTGACCTGTACCTAGAGACCCTGACTTGAGGAGTTTCTACTTGGTAGTAGTATCAACAACAATGAATAAACGATGCAGTTTTCACTTTCAGAGGTTGTGTTTCTCTTTTAGCACAGAAATGAAGTATTTCACAGAAAACCTCATGAATTCTTGAATTATTCAAGACTGGTATCATGCCCAGAAGCACCTTATGAGTAGCTAGAGGTATATTTTCACTATATTTTATTTGCTCAGTGTTTATTATTTAAATGAATGATTGTCTCATATTCACAATAAATTTTTGGTTGGATTTGTTCATTTGGGGGGAAAAAAAAAAGAAAACATGCAGCAATTCCCCAAACACCACCTTGAAATACTGCCAAGCATGTATACCTGAGATGTCTGTTGTGCTGCATGGAGCCAGAAGAGGAAGTCTGGAAGAGCAAAAAAGCCAGGATTGCAACTAATCCAACTTCTGTTTGCTATAATTAATATGAGATATGAGGAAGGGTGTTAATTTTAATGTGTTCAGCCCTGGGTCACACACCGGCTATTTATTGGATGCATTTTGGCGAGCTGGGCAGCCAGCAGCCTGTTTCAATTTCACTTGTCTAGACAGGGTTTTGGGTTGCCCTGTTCTGGCAGGCAATGTGAGATTTTATGCCTTGATCTTATCGTGCTCTGCTGAGTTTACTTCAGAGAGAAGAACACCTGCAGCCCGAGAGTGAGGATTCAGGGGGAGCTGCAAATGCACAGCACATCTGAGGATTTGGACCTCTGTCCTTGACAGGTATCGCTAGGAGTGGCTTTTGCAGCGTCTCACTGGATTTCAACACTTTGGAATGGTGGATTTCCAGACTTGCATCCTTTCAGGTAACTCATGGGTTGATCGCTATAGACCAGCCTTGATTTTTCGCTGCCTTCCATGGAACACAAGTGGAAAACAACTGCTCTAATTTGCCAGGAAATTCACTTAAGGACACCAGACTCTTACATAACGTCCTCTTGTTGTCGAGCAGCTCAGTGAGGACAACTGTGGTAGATTTAAAGCAGTGGTTTGAGCAGGTGGCTCATTTACACAGACTCTCACTGGAATAGTCCCACTGGTTTTATTTCTGAGTGAAGTGTTGGTGCAGGTGAGTGTATGTGAGTAGCCCTACTATTGAAAACTATCATCATTTGTACCAGAAGAGTGCCTCAAATCAAACAGGTCTCCCTTGTACCAGGCACCCTATGAACTCCTGGAAACAGACAGTTCCTGCAGCGAAAACTTGCATCTGAACAAAACTGTCCTTTTCTACTTTGGTTTGCAAGTATTTTTTATTATTATTTTTATTGCAGTTCCATCCATATTTTTAGGTGTGAGTAGATCTGGGATTGTTTCAGAATAAATGCCCGCATCACTCACCCCTTGCAGTATATGGTGTACAAAGCTCCTTGGGAACTGCCTGTAATGTTTACTGCACAATGACCAGTCACTCTGCTGAAGTTCAGGAGGTAAGTGATTACCAAGACTATGAGATATTGACAATTTGAACCTCTATAAAAGAGATTTTTGTCTTCCTGTTGGTTGTATTATTTATGTCATTAAATGAGTGGCTTTCTTCTAACCTTTGCCAAGTTGCATAATTCTGCATCGTTTTATCAACTGGTACTTGGGAATACTCTGGAGACTTCCTTGCTTTTTATAAATAATTTTGATGCTGACATGCAACAAAAGTATCCCTCAAATTTGCTAGTAATTAATAGGTTAAAAAACCCTTCCTTTCGGAAAGTGTTTGGACAGCAATTCTCCTGTCAAATGCAAGCCTATTTCAACAGAACAGCTCCGTAACAACACCCGTGATGGACATGCTCTCTGTAATCGTGGTCCAGCCGGTCACGTATTGTCTTTAACAGCAGCCACTACAAAAGGTTTTATGGCAAAGGTTCCCAAGCCTTTCCAGCAGCAGCTTGCCTCTCCAATAGATAATCTGTGTGTGACTCGTGATGCAAATAGATCAGATGAAAGAGCTTTCTCTGGGGTGGGCTGGTGACGCTGCCCGCAACTGCTGGCACCTCTCTCGGCATGGTGACCTATCAGAGAGCTATTGCACGGGGAGATGCCACCAAGTCAGGGCACACACTCTGCAATAATCAGCTCACCTCAGAGCTGACCCTCTCCCAACCTCCCTCAGAACTGAGCTTACACTTTTAAGTATTTCAAGAATAAATGTTTGTATTTTCTCTGAATATGTTGCAAGCACGATCTAAAACAGCCCTGTAAATTTTTCTAAATTCCAGACCTTGGTAATATGTGAGGGGTCCCATAGTCCAATGGCATGTGCATGTATTACATAAAATTAATTTTCTTTTATTGGTCCTAACCTGGTTGTGCACATGAGGAAATTGGAAACAAGATCTAAGTTCTACCAGTGAGAATAAAGAAAGTATCGATGGTATCGTTTTTCTGGGTATGGCATACATATTGCACATATCAACCCTCAGCTGTTAAGCGGTTTAGAGGGCTTAGAAGGGAGCTGGTTTTTTCATCGCTTTTTTTTTTTTTTTTTTTTTTTTTTTTTTTTTTTTTTTTTTTTTTTGATAAACGATTGTGCTGCTTTGCCTACGATCAGAGGACACTCGACACCCTGCACAACAGTGTGAGAAGGTGCTGCTCTCCCTAGGCTTCCAAGGGCTGGTGCACTGGGGAGCACAGCCGTTCCCAGTTTCCCCATAAAGCCAGAAGAAAGGGAATGTCACTGCTGAAGTGCCAGCAGCCTGGCACAGGCTTCCTTGGCCATTCTCTGCAGGTGTTGTACAAGAGCTTAACGCTGGAGCGAGGATGCCCAAACTCAACCTGCCACGATTTGTCACCTACAAGGAGACGTGGTCACAACCCCTGCGCCCTGCCCGGGCTCCTGCCAGCGCGGGGGCTGCGAGAAGGGGACACTGACCGGGGACACGGACCGCACTGAGTCCCCCCTTCCCTCGGCTTCCACCTGGGGGTTCCCCTCACGGTGGAGGGACCTGGCCGTGCGCGCACACCTCCAGCCCCGCCCAGCCTCATGCCCCATGAGCCGCGCTAGGCTTGGACGTTAGGAGGGATTTCTTCACAAAAAGGGTGATTAGACATCGGAACGGGCTGCCCAGGGAGGTGCTGGAAATCACCGTCCCTGGAGCTGTTTAAGGCAAAGACAGGACACGGCACTCGGTGCCGCGGTCTGGCTGACGAGGCGGCGTCCGCTCACAGCTCGGAGCCGATGATCTCAAAGGTCTTTTCCAGCCCCAACGATCCCGGGGCTCTGCGAGGGGCGCGGCGCTTCCCGCGCACCTCCCGCGGCCGCCGCTGCCCGGAGCGGCTCCGCGGCCATTGACGTCAGGCAGGGCGGCACGTGACGGCGGCGGGGCCAATCGCGGCGCGCGGAGCCGCTCCGGCAGAGGGGCTGTGTCGGCAGCGCCCGCCGCTCCCGCCGCCTCCTCCTGCTGCTGCCGCGGC